>LR738710.1:963535-973598 GCA_902687465.1 Secale cereale | reverse complement strand
TTGCATAATCTCATAGTCATAGGAACATGTATAAGTCATGAAGAAAGCAATAGCAGTAAAACTAAACGATCATAGTGCTATGCTAACGGATGGGTCTTGTCCATCACATCATTCTCCTAATGATGTGATCCCGTTGATCAAATGACAACTCATGTCTATGGTTAGGAAACATAACCATCTTTGATCAATGAGCTAGTCTAGTAGAGGCATACTAGGGACACTCTGTTTTGTCTATGTATTCACACATGTACTAAGTTTCCGGTTAATACAATTCTAGCATGAATAATAAACATTTATCATGATATAAGGAAATATAAATAACAACTTTATTATTGCCTCTAGGGCATATTTCCTTCAGTCTCCCACTTGCACTAGAGTCAATAATCTAGCTCACATCGCCATGTGATTTAAAACCGATAGTTCACATCGTTATGTGAATAACACCCATAGTTCACATCACCATGTGACCAACATCCAAAGGGTTTACTAGAGTCAATAATCTAGTTCACATCGCTATGTGATTAATACCCAAGAGTAATAAGGTGTGATCATGTTTTGCTTGTGAGAGAAGTTTAGTCAACGGGTCTGTCACATTCAGATCCGTATGTATTTTGCAAATTTCTATGTCTACAATGCTCTGCATAGAGCTACTCTAGCTAATTGCTCCCACTTTCAATACGCATCCAGATTGATACTTAGAGTCATCTGGATTTTAGTGTCAAAGCTTGCATCGGCGTAACCCTTTACGACGAACTCTTTATCACCTCCATAATCGAGAAACATTTCCTTAGTTATCCAGTTACTAAGGATAATTTTGACCGCTGTACAGTGATCTACTCCTGGATCACTATTGTACCCCCTTGACAAACTCATGGCAAGGTACACAACATGTTTGGTACACAGCATGGCATACTTTATAGAACCTATGGCTGAGGCATAGGGAATGACTTTCATTCTCTCTATATTTTTCTGCCATGGTCTGGCATTGAGTCTTACTCAACTTCATACCTTGTAATACAGGCAAGAACCCTTTCTTTGACTGATCCATTTTGAACTTCTTCAAAATCTTATCAAGGTATGTGCTTTGTGAAAGTCCAATTAAGCGTCTTGATCTATCTCTATAGGTCTTGATGCCTAATATATAAGCAGCTTCATCGAGGTCTTTCATTGAAAAACTCTTATTCAAGTATCCTTTTATGCTGTCCAGAAATTCTATATCATTTCCAATCAACAATATGTCATCCACATATAATATTAGAAATGCTACAGAGCTCCCACTCACTTTCTTGTAAACACAGGCTTCTCCAAAAGTCTGTATAAACCATATCCTTTGATCACCTCATCAAAGCGTATATTCCAACTCCGAGATGCTTGCACCAGTCCATAGATGGATCGCTGGAGCTTGCATACTTTGTTAGCATCTTTTGGATTGACAAAACCTTCTGGTTGCATCATATACAACTCTTCTTTGAGATATCCATTTAGGAATGCAGTTTTGACATCCATTTGCCAGATTTCATAATCATAAAATGCGGCAATTGCTAACATGATTCGGACAGACTTAAGCATCGCTACAGGTGAGAAAGTCTCATCGTAGTCAACTCCTTGAACTTGTCGAAAACCTTTTGCAACAAGTCGAGCTTTGTAAACAGTAATATTACCGTCTGCGTCGGTCTTCCTCTTGAAGATCCATTTATTTTCGATGGCTTGCCGATCATCGGGCAAGTCAACCAAAGTCCACACTTTGTTCTCATACATGGATCCCATCTCAGATTTCATGGCTTCAAGCCATTTTGTGGAATCTGGGCTCATCATCGCTTCCTCATAGTTCGTAGGTTCATCATGGTCTAGTAACATGATTTCCAGAACTGGGTTGCCGTACCACTCTGGTGCGGAACGTACTCTGGTTGATCTACGACGTTCAGCAGAAACTTGATCCGAAGTTTCATGATCATTATCATTAACTTCCTCACTAATTGGTGTAGGAATCACTGGAACAATTTCCTGTGATGTACTACTTTCCAATCCGGGAGAAGGTACAATTACCTCATCAAGTTCTACTTTCCTCCCACTCACTTCTTTCGAGAGAAACTCTTTTTCTAGAAAGGATCCGTTCTTAGCAACGAATATTTTGCCTTCGGATCTGTGATAGAAGGTGTACCCAACAGTCTCTTTTGGGTATCCTATGAAGACACATTTTTCCGACTTGGGTTCGAGCTTATCAGGTTGAAGTGTTTTCACATTAGCATCGCAGCCCCAAACTTTAAGAAACGACAACTTTGGTTTCTTGCCAAACCATAGTTCATAAGGTGTCGCATCAACGGATGTAGATGGTGCCCTATTTAACGTGAATGTAGCTGTCTCTAATGCATAACCCCAAAAGCGATAGCGGTAGATCGGTAAGAGACATCATCAATCGCACCATATCTAATAAAGTACGGTTATGACGTTCGGACACACCATTACGCTGTGGTGTTCCGGGTGGCGTGAGTTGTGAAACTATTCCACATTGTTTCAAATGAAGACCAAACTCGTAACTCAAATATTCTCCTCCACGATCAGATCGTAGAAACTTTATTTTCTTGTTACGATGATTCTCTACTTCACTCTGAAATTCTTTGAACTTTTCAAATGTTTCAGACTTGTGCTTCATTAAGTAGATATACCCATATCTGCTCAAATCATCAGTGAAGGTCAGAAAATAACGATACCCGCCGCGTGCTTCAACACTCATTGGTCCACATACATCAGTATGTATGATCTCCAACAAATCTGTTGCTCGCTCCATGGTTCCGGAGAACGGAGTTTTAGTCATCTTGCCCATGAGGCATGGTTCGCAAGGACCAAATGATTCATAATCAAGTGATTCCAGAAGTCCATCACTATGGAGTTTCTTCATGCGCTTTACACCAATATGACCTAAACGGCAGTGCCACAAATAAGTTGCACTATCATTATTAACCTTGCATCTTTTGGCTTCAATATTATGAATATGTGTATCACACGATCGAGATCCAACAAACCATTTTCATTGGGTGTATGACCATAGAAGGTTTTATTCATGTAAACAGAACAACAATTATTCTCTAACTTACATGAATAACCGTATTGCAATAAACATGATCAAATCATATTCATGCTCAACACAAACACCAAATAACACTTATTTAGGTTCAACACTAATCCCGAAAGTATAGGGAGTGTGTGATGATGATCATATCAATCTTGGAACTACTTCCAATACACATCGTCACTTCATCCTTTAACTAGTTTCTGTTCATTATGCAACTCCCATTTCGAGTTACTACTCTTTAGCAACTGAACCAGTATCAAATACCGAGGGGTTGTTATGAACACTAGTAAAATAACCATTAATAATCTGTATATCAAATATACCTTTGTTCACTTTGCCATCCTTCTTATCCGCCAAATATCTAGGGCAGTTCCACTTCTAGTGACCATTTCCTTTGCAGTAGAAGCACTTGTTTCAGGCTTGAGTTTAGCTTTGGGTTTCTTCACGGGAGTGACAACTTGCTTGTCATTCTTCTTGAAGTTCCCCTTCTATCCCTTTGCCCATTACTTGAAACAAGTGGTCTGGTTAACCATCACCACTTGATGCTCTTTCTTGATTTCTACCTTCGCCGATTTCAGCATCGTGAAGAGCTCGGGAATTACTTTCGTCATCCCTTGCATATTATAGTTCATCACGAAGTTCTACTAACTTGGTGATAGTGTCTAGAGAACTTTGTCAATTACTATCTTATCTGGAAGATTAACTCCCACTTGATTAAAGTAATTGTAGTACCCAGACAATCTGAGCACATGCTCACTGGTTGAGCTATTCTCCTCCATCTTGTAGGCAAAGTACTGTCAGAGGTCTTATACCTCTCGACACGGGCATGAGTATGAAATACTAATTTCAACTCTTGGAACATCTTATATGCTCCGTGGCGTTTCAAAACGTTTTTGAAGTCCCGGTTATAAGCCGTAAAGCATGGTGCACTAAACTATCAAGTAGTCATCATACTGAGCTTTTGTCAAAACGTTCATAACGTCTACATCTGCTCCTGCAATAGGTCTGTCACCTAGCGGTGCATCAAGGACATATTTCTCTGTGCAGCAATAAGGATAATCCTCAGATCACGGAACGATTCCGCATCATTGCTACTAACATCTTTCAACTTAGTTTTCTCTAGGAACATATAAAATAAATGAGGAGCAACATCGCGAGCTATTGATCTACAACATAGATATGCTAATACTACCAGGACTAAGTTCATGATAAATTAAAGTTCAATATAATCATATTACTTAAGAACTCCCACTTAGATAGACATCCCTCCGGTCATCTAAATGATCACGTGATCCAAATCAACTAAACCATGTCCGATCATCACGTGAGATGGAGTAGTTTCAATGGTGAACATCTTATGTTGATCATATCTACTATATGATTCACGCTCGACCTTTCGGTCTCCAGTGTTCCGAGGCCATATCTGCATATGCTAGGCTCGTCAAGTTTAACCCGAGTATTCTGCGTGTGCAAAACTGGCTTACACCTGTTGTATTTGAACGTAGAGCTTATCACACCCGATCATCACGTGGTGTCTCGGCACGACGAACTTTCACAACGGTGCATACTCAGGGAGAACACTTATACCTTGAAATTTAGTAAGGGATCATCTTATAATGCTACCGTCGTTCTAAGCAAAATAAGAAGCATAATAAGATAAACATCACATGCAATCAAAATATGTGACATGATATGGCCATCATCATCTTGTGCTTTTGATCTCTATCTCCAAAGCACCGTCATGATCACCTTCGTCACCGGCGCGACACCATGATCTCCATCGTAGCATCGTTGTCGTCTCGCCAACTATTGCTTCCTCAACTATCGCTACCGCTTAGTGATAAAGTAAAGCAATTACATGGCGATTGCATTTCATACAATAAAGCGACAACCATATGGCTCCTGCCAGTTGCCGATAACTTTACAAAACATGATCATCTCATACAAAAACGTATAACTCATCATGTCTTGACCATATCACATCACAACATGCCCTGCAAAAACAAGTTAGACGTCCTCTACTTTGTTGTTGCAAGTTTTACGTGGCTGCTACGGGCTTTAGCAAGAACCGTTCTTACCTACGCATACAAAACCACAACGATGTTTCGTCAAGTATGTGCTGTTTTAACCTTCACAAGGACCGGGCGTAGCCACACTTGATTCAGCTAAAGTGAGAGAGACAGACACCCGCCAGTCACCTTTAAGCAACGAGTGCTCGTAACGGTGAAACCAGTCTCGCGTAAGCGTACGCGTAATGTCGGTCCGGGCCGCTTCATCTCACAATACCGCCGAAGAAAAGTATGACATGCTTGTAAGCAGTATGACTAGTATCGCCCACAACTCATTGTGTTCTACTCGTGCATATCATCTACGCATAGACCTGGCTCATGATGCCACTGTTGGGGAACGTAGTATTTTAAAATTTTCCTACGATCACGCAAGATCTATCTACTAGATGCATAGCAACGAGAGGGGAGAGTGTGTCTACGTACCCTCGTAGACCGGGAGCGGAAGCGTCAAGTGACGCGGTTGATGTTGTCGAACTTCTTCGCGATCCAACCGATCAAGCACCGAACGTACGACACCTCCGCGTTCAGCATACGTTCAGCTTGATGACGTCCCACGAGCTCTTGATCCAGTTGAGCTTCACGGGAGAGTTTCGTCAGCACGACGGAGTGGTGACGGATATGATGTATTCACCGGCGCAGGGCTTCGCCTAAGCTCCGCGACGGTATGACCGAGGTGTGTTTCTGTGGAGGGGGGCACCGCACACGGCTAAAACAATTCAACTTGTGTGTCTTTGGGTGCCCCCCTGCCCCCGTATATAAAGGAGCAAGGGAGGGAGGCCGGCCGGCCCTTCCTGGTGCGGCTAGGGAGTGGACTCCTACTAGGAATAGGATTGCAATCCTATTCCTAGTAGGATTCACCAAAAGAAGGAAGAGGGAAAGGAATAGGAGAGGTGGCGCCCCCCCCCCCAATCCTAGTCCAACTAGGAACCCTAGGTGGGGGCGCCGGCCAGCCCTATGGGCTGCCTCTCTCTTTCCCTTTAGGCCCACTATGGACCATCCCCTCTCGTAGGGGGTTCCAGTAACCCCCTCCGGCATTCCCGATAAATCCAAAACTTTTCCGGAACACTTCCGGTGTCCGAATATAGTCGTCCAATATATCAATCTTTATGTCTCGGACATTCCGAGACTCCTCGTCATGTCCTTGATCTCATCCGGGACTCCGAACTACCTTCGCTACATCAATACTCATAAACTCATAATACCGATCGTCATCAAACGTTAAGCGTGCGGACCCTACGGGTTCGAGAACTATGTAGACATGACCGAGACTCATCTCCGGTCAATAACCAATAGCGGAACCTGGATGTTCATATTGGCTCCTACATATTCTACGAAGATCTTTTATCGGTCAAAACCGCATAACAACATACGTTGTTCCTTTTGTCATCGGTATGTTACTTGCCCGAGATTCGATCGTCGGTATCTCTATACCTAGTTCAATCTCGTTACCGGCAAGTCTCTTTACTCGTTCCGTAACACATCATCTCGTGACTAACTCATTAGTCTTTTGCTTGCAAGGCTTATTGTGATGTGTGTTACCGAGAGGGCCCAGAGATACCTCTCCGACACTCGGAGTGACAAATCCTAATCTTGATCTATGCCAACACCACGAATACTTTCGGAGACACGTGTAGAGCATCTTTATGATCACCCAGTTACGTTGTGACGTTTGATAGCACACAAGGTGTTCCTACGGTATTCGGGAGTTGCATAATCTCATAGTCATAGGAACATGTATAAGTCATGAAGAAAGCAATAGCAGTAAAACTAAACGATCATAGTGCTATGCTAACGGATGGGTCTTGTCCATCACATCATTCTCCTAATGATGTGATCCCGTTGATCAAATGACAACTCATGTCTATGGTTAGGAAACATAACCATCTTTGATCAATGAGCTAGTCTAGTAGAGGCATACTAGGGACACTCTGTTTTGTCTATGTATTCACACATGTACTAAGTTTCCGGTTAATACAATTCTAGCATGAATAATAAACATTTATCATGATATAAGGAAATATAAATAACAACTTTATTATTGCCTCTAGGGCATATTTCCTTCACTCCCGCCTTCAGGCCGCGGTGGCGAAGCGGGCGAAGGCCCTGGCTCTCGACGGTGGTGTGACGGCCACGACGACAGACGGTGTGGCGGCCACGGCGACAAACGGTGGGGTGGCGCCAACAACGGCGGGCAATAGCTGCCGACGGGCAGTGGCGGCGGAGCGTGCAGTGGGTGTTTGATACGTCCATTTTGCATCATGCTTATAAGTTGACATTTATTGAATCATGGGCTGTTGATACATGTTTTGTCACAATACTTATGCCTTTTCTCACTTATTTTGCAAGGTTTACATGAAGAGGGAGAATGCCGGCAGCTGGAATTCTGGGCTGGAAAAGGAGCTAACTCTGGAAACCTATTCTGCACAACTCCAAAAGCCCTAAAACTCCACATAACATCGTTTCGGAAAATATAAAAAATATCTAGCGAAAGAAACCCACGAGAGGGGCCACTGGCTGTCCTCGAGGGTGGGGGGCGCGCCCGCCTTCCCAGGGCGCGTCCCCCTACCTCGTGGGCCAGCCGGCAGGCCCCCGGTGCCCATCTTCTCCTATATGAAGTGTTTTGACATAGAAAAATTATAAGGAGGCTTTCGGGACCAGACGCCGCCGTCTCATGGCGGAACCGAGGCGGAAACCAATCTAGGGCTCCGGCAGAGCTGTTCTGCCGGGGATACTTCCCTCTGGGAGGGGGAAATCGCCACCGCCATCATCACCAACAACTCTCCTATCTTGGGGAGGGCAATCTTCATCAACATCTTCACCAGCACCATCTCCTCTCAAACCCTAGTTCATCTCTTGTATCCAATCTTTGTACCCAAACCTCAGATTGGTACCTGTGGGTTGCTAGTAGTGTTGATTACTCCTTGTAGTTGATGCTAGTTGGTTTATTTGGTGGAAGATCATATGTTCAGATCCATTATGCATATTAATACCCATCTGATCATGAACAATATTATGTCTTGTGATTAGTTACTTTGGTTCCTGAGGACATGGGAAAAGTCTTGCTATTAGTAGTCATGTGAATTTGGTCTTCGTTCGATATTTTGATGAGATGTATGTTGTCTCTCCTCTAGTGGTGTCATGTGAACGTTGACTACATGACACTTCACCATCATTTGTGCCTAGAGGAAGGCATTGGGAAGTAATAAGTAGATGATGGGTTTCTAGAGTGACAGAAGTTTAAACCCTAGTTTATGCGTTGCTTCGTTAGGGGCTGATTTGGATCCATATGTTTCAGTCTATCGTTAGGTTTACCTTAATACTTCTTTTGTAGTTGCGGATGCTTGCATTAGAGGTTAATCATAAGTGGGAGGCTTGTCCATGTAAAGGAAGCACCCAAGCACCGGTCCACCCACATAACAAATTATCAAAGTACCGGACGCGAATCAGATGGTCGTGATGAAAACTAGCTTGACGATAATTCCCATCTCTCATCGGGAGTGCTTTACTTTATATAAGCGTTTGTCCAGGCTTGTCCTTAGCTACAAAAAGGATTGGGCCACCTTGCTGCACCTTATTTACTTTTACCTTTTGTCACTTGCTACCAATTACCTTATCACAAAACTATCTGTTACCTATAATTTCAGTGCTTGCAGAAAATACCTTACTGAAAACTGCCTATCATTTCCTTCTGCTCTTCGTTGGGTTCGACAGTCTTACTTATCAAAAGGACTACGATAGATCCCCTACACTTGTGGTCATCAAGACTCTTTTCTGGTATCGTTCCCGGGGAGTGAAGCGCCTTTGGTAAGTGGAATTGGGTAAGGAAAAATTTATATAGTGTGTTGAAATTTATTGTAACTTGTTACTATGGCTCAAAATCCTTTCAGGGGCTTGTTCGGGGTATCTTCACTCTGAACAGAAGAGCAAAGAGTTTCTCCTAAACCTACTGCACCTATTGAAAATGTTTTCTCTGAAATTCCTTCAGCTATGATAGAGAAACTGCTTGAAAATCCCTTTACAGGGGATGGAACACTGCATCCCAATTTACATCTAATCTACATGGATGAAGTTTGTGGATTGTTTAAGCTTGTAGGTATGCCCGAGGATGTTATCAATAAGAAGGTCTTCCCTTTATCTTTCAAGGGAGATGCATTGACATGGTTTAGGCTATGCGATGATATGGGATCTTGGAACTATGATCGTCTAAAGTTGGAATTTCATCAGAAGTTCTACCATATTCGGGCCACAGGGCAGGCCAAACAGGAGCGTCCGCGCGAGGACGGCATGCCTGTTTTTAGCCCCAGCACGACACGGGAGGGGTACGGACCGGCCCCCGGCCCGACGCGTTCTCATGTTGGGACAGAAGGCCCGACGCGTTCTCATGTTGCCGACCCAGATCATCGCGGGATGCCGTCTGCGGGTTGACCAGGGTTTTCTAGAATATCTAGAAGATATCATTGGGATGAACCAATATGTTGAGAAAATTGAAGAAGCTACCAAACAATTGAAGAACCAATATGCTGTTGCAGCTTTGCCTCGATCCGCTCCAGCTCCCAGCCCACCGTGGCCGGGAGCGGCGGGGCCGGCGGAGCGCACATTTGCGCCGGGTAGGTCGGGTCAGGGCTGCCCATTAGGGTTTAGGGTTTAGGTCCTTCGCTAGCGTGAGGCGGAGGACCCAAAGGGAGACGGCGGCGGGACGTTCTCTCCTCTCATCCTGTTTGTCCCCGTTGAGCCGAGGTGGCCGGCAGCGGCAGGTGTGAGGACAAGGAGGGAGGGAGGGAATGCAGAGAGGCCCATACGTGCAGAAGAGAGAGGGGAAGCGGCGGTTTCTACTCGCCTATTCAAGATGTTGCTTGCTGCACTAAGTGTGAGACGAATGAACTACTCAGGCTGCAGCGTTGACGAATAGGACGAGCGACTT
>LR738710.1:863917-956504 GCA_902687465.1 Secale cereale | reverse complement strand
AGGGACAAGAACAGATTTTCTTTTGCCATCAAAGGGAATGATCAACCAAGGGACAGGAATATTACATCTGCCATCAAAGGAAGGTTCCCTAGAGACAAGAACAGATTTTCTTTTGCCATCAAAGGGAATGACCAACCAAGGGACAGGAATATTACATCTGCCATCAAAGGAAGGTTCCCTAGGGACAAGGACATTATGTAGACCAGACCAGAAAAGCCTTTATCGAAGATTCATATGTGATCCGTAGCCCCCTAGTTTGGTCCCTTCTGCATAAAATAGTTTGTTCAAAATATCTGTAATAATTTCATAGGATATATACTTAGAAGAAAAAAGGCTGATCCCCCGGTTTACCGAGGGTGCCGGTTTAATCATTAATCATAATATATACATAGGATACAGCAGAGCTCATGGCTCAGGTGTAGTAGGGCCGCAGGAGAGCGATGTTCCACGTCCTCTTTGTCTCTTCTTCTGATGTCCGTGAATCCTTGTGTTCTCGGACGTCCACCAGATAATATGAACCGTTGTGTAGATTCTTACTGACCACAAAGGGCCCTTCCCAAGGCGGGGATAGCTTGCGCATATTTGTTTGGTCTTGGATGAGCCGGAGTACCAAATCCCCCTCCTGGAACGTCCTGGTTTTGACCCGGCGGCTGTGATATCTGCGCAAGTCCTGCTGATAAATCGCGGATCATGCTGCTGCTATGTCACGCTCTTCATCTAGCCGGTCCAAACTGTCCTGTCTCGCCTTTTCATTGGCTGCTTCAACATAAGCCGTCACTCGTGGTGAATCATGGCGGATATCGCTTGGAAGGACCGCTTCAGCATCGTACACCATGAAGAAAGGTGTATAACCTGTGGACCGGTTCGGCGTAGTATTGATGCTACAGAGGACAAAAGGTAACTCCTCAACCCAGCACCCTGGTGTTCTTTATAAGGGATTCATAAGCCGGGGCTTGATACCTCACAAAATCTCTTGATTGGCCCTTTCAGCTTGACCATTGGATTGAGGGTGAGCTACAGAAGATACATCTAGGCGAATATGCTCTCGCTGACAAAACTCTTCCATCTCTCATTTAGATAAATTGGTGCCATTGTCTGTGATGATGCTGTGTGGAAAGCCAAACCAGAAAATTACCTTTTTGATGAATTTAACCGCTGTTGCCGCATCACACTTGCTCACAGGCTCTGCCTCAATCCACTTTGTAAACTTATCCACAACAACTAGTAGATGAATTTTTTGATCTTGGGATCGTTTAAAAGGCCCGACCATATCAAGCCCCCAAGTCGCAAACGGCCAAGTAATCGGTATCATCCGCAGCTCCTGTGCCGGAACAAGAACACGTCGTGAAAATTTCTGGCACGCATCACACTTCCGGACTAGATCTTCCGCATCAGCATGGGCTGTCAGCCAATAGAACCCATGCCGAAAAGCTTTAGCCAACAAAGATTTTGAACCGACGTGATGACCACAATCCCCTTCGTGAATCTCTCGAAGGATGTCACAGCCTTCCTCGGATGATACACACCGCTGAAATACTCCAGAAACACTGCGATGGTGAAGTTCTCCGTTTACAAATGTCATGGATTTGGATCGCCGGATTATCTGTCTTGCTTCAATCTCATCATCTGGCAACTCTCCACGGCTTAGATATGCCAAGTAAGGGAGTGTCCAATCCGGAATAACATGAAGTGCCGCAACTAGCTGCGCTTCCGGATCAGGAACGGCCAGATCTTCCTCCGACGGTACCTGAACTGATGGACTGTGTAACTCATCCAAAAAAGTATTCGGTGGCACCGGTTTACGCTGAGAACCCAGCCGGCTTAGAGCATCGGCCACTTCATTTTTTCGCCGGTCTATGTGGTCCACCTGATACCCTTTGAAATATCCTGCGACCGCTTCAACTTCTCGTCTGTAAGCCGCCATGAGAGGGTCTTTAGAATCCCACTTGCCGGATACTTGTTGTGCCACTAAATCTGAATCACCAAAACACTTGACCTGGCTCAAGTTCATCTCCTTAGCCATCCGCAGGCCATGAAGCAATGCCTCATATTCTGCTGCATTGTTAGTACAATGAAACATTAAACGGAGGACATAATAAAACTTGTCACCTCGCGGGGAAGTTAACACAACTCCAGCCCTCGAGCCCTCTAATTGTCGTGAACCGTCAAAGTGAATAGTCCAGTATGTATGATCTGGCTTCTCCTCTGGTGCTTGCAATTCTGTCCAATCATTGATGAAATCCACCAATGCTTGGGATTTGATAGCGGTGCGTGGCACATACTTCAATCCGTGTGGGCTAAGCTCAATGGCCCATTTCGCCACTCTGCCAGTGGCTTCCCTGTTCTGGATTATATCCCCCAATGGAGCTGAACTGACAACAGTTATTGGGTGGCCTGGGAAATAATGTTTCAACTTCCGGTTTGCCATGAACACACAATACACTAGCTTCTGCCAATGTGGGTACCTTTTTTAGGATTCAATAAGAACCTCACTGACATAATAAACCGGACGTTGAACCGGATACTCCTTTCCTGCTTCCTTGCGCTCGACCACGATTGCCGCTGTAACATCCCAAATTTTCAATTTGGATGTTTATAAATAGATCATTCATATGCATCCATGATTTATGCATTTTTGTATTATTTTCTTCTGATCCAAGGAACTTTGAGCAACTCAAGGACCAAAAGAGAGAGTTGGAAGTTTCCCTAAAACCCACTTTTGAAATTTCAAAATTTGGAAATTGGATCAAACTTGGTTCCATAAAAAAGATCATTTCCATTATTCCAAAAATAAAGAGAGATGATAAAATGACTTCTTCAAAATCAGAAGGAAAATATTGGAATTTGAATTTGGAACCAAAATATATTTGTTGGGTTTTATTTGCAATTTATTTTACTAGTTTAACAATTTTTTTTATTTGCATTATAGGCAGGATAAATGTTCACAAGGTCATATATAAGACCATATTATTATGTGAACATTTTTCTTCAGATCTAAATAATAATTCTGAGAGGAGCGAACATGACACTCCAAAAAGTCAGAAGAAAACAATGCCGAAAGTTTTTCAAATTTGACTTTCTTTTGAATTTTTTAGAAAAATGTTTTTTTATAAAGTTTTTATTTAGCCTCTGAAAAATAGTTCATCATGTAGGATTTATTTTTCTGAATTTTTTGATATATATATGTCCTATATTAAAATATTTTTATTTTCTATCTATACATTTTTTTCTCTCTGTCAAAAAAAAACCACGGGCCGTGAAAGGCCCAGCCTTCCTCACGACCCAACTTGGTCGTCTCCTTCCTTGGTCGTTCGTTCACAGAGAGCTCGCAGAACATCCTCCATCCAGCGCCCCACCCCTCCCCTTCCTCTCCCCCGCCCCAAAACGCCTCTGAATGGAACCCCATCGCCTCCCTCTACCCCTTCCCCTTCCTAGTGCGCCTTGGAGTCGCCTGTAATGGCCATTACGAGGCAGAGAAACAGCCACCATTAACACATCTCGCCCCACCCAACTCTAGACCTCCCCAAGCCCTATAAAAGGCACCCCGCGAGCCCCTCTCACCCCTCGTCCGAAGCCCTCTCCTTCTGGAGCTTTTCCCCCTCCCTAACCTCGCCAATTGCTCGCCGGAGTTCGTGAAGTCCGGCGACCTCTCACCGTGTGTACATGAAGCTATCTTCAACCAAAACTTGATCAAGAGGTTCACCACATCATCCTCTACACCGTCCCGTACGCGTCCTTCGCCGAAACACACCGGAGCCACCTTCTTCCTCGTCTCCGGCGACAAGTCCGGTGAACACCCTGTTCAATTTTTTTTCTCTTTTATCAGTATATTTTCCAATTCAGATTCTTTACCAAATCTTGTTTCTAGTATATCTTTTAGTCTATAGATCCGATTTAGTTGATTCTTTTTCCTACGGTTTCGTAGAAATATCCTCTATCCAGAGAACCTAACGAAATATATTTTTGAAAATTTTGAATTTTGAATTCAAACAAATCTGAATTCAAACTTCGTTAGGCCATAACTTGAGTTTCGTAACTCCGTTTTGGGTGATTCTTTTTGCAAATCGAAGCTTGTGACATGTACCTTCTGTTAAAACCAAAACCATTTATTTTTGTTGCTGTGAAAACTATATTCTGTACAGAAACTTTATTTTGGTCTTTTTGGAGTTTTCCGAAGTGTTTTATTCGTTTTCTTTTGATTCTTTGCTTGTATGCTTATGTATGTTCTTGCTTGCTTACGCTAGATCATCCGGAGTGCGAAGCTTGCTACTACGAATCTTTAGAGTTCAACGAACGTCAGCAAGGCAAGTTCACACTATGATCATAAGTTTAAATACCCAGTTTTTACTATGCATTAGTTTCACCCTCAAAGATTGCATGAGTAGGATTGGGAACATGTGGTTATGCTATGTAGTTCATTTGGTAGGAACCTATGACCTTTTATCACCCCGGGAATATTCGTTATGTCATATATTGCTTAGCCATGCTCGTAGACGGGGATTGGTATGTGTGATACATGCAAGTTGCGAGAGATAATAAATTTTGGGACAACATAAGGTGGCAACTTTAATACACATCTGGGTGGATTGTTTGGGGCACCTGGAGAAACCAGTGCTTGCCCAAGGGGAATCCCGGAGTACCCGTGTGATTACCCTAGGTCTGCCACCCAGGCTCAAAGGGATCATAAGATATTTCATGCCTAGAAACTTCCGTGTGCAGCCACAAGCCATTATGGGCTCTGGCATAGTTGAGTAAGTTGTGTGACCTCTTTCCGTGGTAGACTAGCTGATGTAGGGGAAAGTAGGTGTACCGGTCTACCCAGGGTTTGGAGGAAATACTTCAGAAAGACTATGTCTCGATCTTCCGATCATGGAGGTGGTCGAGTCTTGTGGGGAAAATTGCGCAAACCTCTGCAGAGTGTACAAACTAATCATGATTAGCCGTGTCCCCGGTTACGGACAACTTGAGTATCTAGAAGTGAATTATTGGTTGATCTCGTCACTTTATTTAATGAAATCATTGGGTTACTAATAACTTGGGAATTTTGGGATTGAGTTGGAGGAACCTTCTCAATAATGGAATTTTTAACTTAGTAGTAAATAAAAATGTATTCCTTTGTTGTAGGGTAAAATTGGCTTTATGCAAACATTAAACTTAGAGCCTCCACCAGCTAAATTTGCATATAGAGATAGTCTTTTTCTTTATTATTATTTCTATGGTGTGACATTGCCAGCATATTCCATGTGCTGACCTACACGGCTGCAACGTCTCATGTTGCAGAGTTTTCCGACGAGGAGTAAAGGTGCGATAGGTCGTTGTTCTGCACTCAGTTTGCCGTGGAGTTGATGGACTCATTTTACTTTTGATGCTTCCGCAGTTATTTTATCCAGATGGCATTTGGCCATATTATTGTAATAAATACTCTTTTGAGGACCTCGATGTAATAAAGTGTGTGATTGAACTCTGTTATAATTCATCGAGTATTGTGTGTGTCAGCATACCGATCCAGGGATGACACTTAAGCACAGAGACTTCGATCCATTTGGGTCGGGTCGCTACAAGATGGTATCAGAGCACACGCTGATTGTAGGACGTGGCCACTAGGAAATGGAAAACCATAGGTAGAAAACTCTATTTTACCACTTCCTTATATATCCGTTGGTATGTACTCTTCTTTATTCGTTTCTATCTCTTCTCTACTTCAATTCGATAGTTGTTGAACCCCATGACCAAGTTGCTCAGCTGATGAGACCAAGACCCATGAAGACCTCATTGACGAAGAAGAAGAAGCTAGAGTTGACTTTGATTTGAGAAGATTTAGTTCAGACCACCAGTACCAAACGGAGTCCAACGAATGATTGCGGTAGTATGAAGAGATCATATCTCTTGTGGATATGACCTTACCTGTAGGTTTTGCTTGTGTGGTGTGATTTGTGTGAATTGCTTGATTTGAAGTTTTATTGCTATCATAAGCATATGGGTAGTGATTTCTCTCATTAGGCCCTTATTCTATTCTAATTTCTCATGCACTCTAAACCTAACAGATGCCTCCGAGACGTGACCCGGAATTTCCGCCGGAACTTACCCAGTTGATCCAGAACCAGAATGCCCTCATGCAGCTACTCATCCAGAATCAGAACCAGAACAACAACAACAACCCACCGCCACCACCCCCGGTCGACAACCTTACCCGTTTCCTGAGGTTGAACCCACCCGTGTTCTCTAGCAGCACGGAGCCGATCGTCGCAGATGACTGGCTCCGCAAGATCGGAAGGGAGCTGACCACCGCAGGATGTACTGATGCAGAGAAGGTGCGCTTTGCCGCACATCAACTAGATGGATCAGCAGCTTCGTGGTGGGAGAATTACACCACCACATTTCCCATAGCAAATGTGATTTGGGACCAGTTCCAGCAGGCGTTCCGTACCGCACATGTTTCAGCCGGAGCTATGAGTCTGAAGAAGCGTGAGTTCCGCAACTTACGCCAGGGTAATAGTTCCGTTGGTGATTATGTGGAGGAATTCAGCAAGTTATCCAGGTATGCTCCCGGAGACGTGGCTGATGATGCCGCTAAGCAGGAGAAATTTCTGGAGGGATTAAATGATGATCTGGGACTTCAGTTGACTGTAGCTACCTTTAACAATTATCAAGAGTTGGTTGACAAGGCTATCATTCTGGAAGGCAAGCAGCAGCAGGTGGAAAACCGCAAGAGGAAGTACGGACAGGGAAAGTACAACTCTGGAGTTCAGCAGAAGCCCCGTTATACCCCGGGAAATAATGGATCAGGATCTGGCAAGTATGGTGGACACACTCACCATAACCATGGAGGACATTCACATCATGGAGGGAATGGACACAACCATAATGGCCATAGGAATGGCAATGGAAACGGAGGAAACAACAATCAGCATCACTCCAACCCCGCTACACTGGCAAAGAAGGATCTGAGCCACATTACCTGTTTCAAGTGCGGGAAGACCGGACACTACGCCACCGAATGTCCCGAGGCGAAGAACGGGAATGGCAATGGAAGCTCTGGAAAGAAGCCAAATCCTTTTACCAGAGGTCAGGTGAACCATGTCAATGTGGAGGAAGTTTATGACCAGCCTGACGCCGTTGTTGGTAAGTTCTTGATTAATTCATTTACAGCCCTTGTTCTTTTTGACACTGGTGCATCGCATTCATTCATATCAAGGGGGTTTGTGGATAAGTTTAAGTTGGCGACCGTAGCCCTTAAAACACCAAAGTTAGTGAGTTCCCCAGGAGCAGAGAATATGGCTAGTCGGGGATGTTTTCAGTTGCCATTGACCATAGGGAGACACGTTTTTCCCACAGACCTCATCATCCTAGAATCACAAGGATTGGACGTAATTCTAGGCATGGACTGGTTATCCAAGTATGATGGGAATATTGATTGTCCTAGTAAGTCGATTCTTCGCACCACCCCAGAGGGGAGACGGATTAAGTATGTGTCGAGGCATACGCCAAGGAGGACTCAAGTGAATTCTCTTTCGGGAGTTGTTCAAGAGGAAGTACCAGTTGTGAAGGATTATCCTGATGTTTTTCCGGAGGAACTACCAGGCATGCCACCGGATCGGGACATAGAGTTTTTGATTGAATTGGTACCAGGCACCGGACCAATATCCAAGAGACCGTACCGGATGCCCGCAAATGACCTGGAGGAAATTAAGAAGCAGATTAAGGAATTATTGGAGAAAGGTTATATTCGACCGAGTTCATCACCTTGGGGAGCCCCAGTGCTTCTAGTTGAGAAGAAGGATGGATCCTTGAGAATGGTTGTGGATTACCGTGCGTTGAATGAGGTGACGATCAAGAACAAGTACCCTCTGCCGATGATCAATGATTTGTTTGACCAGCTACAAGGAGCAAAAGTTTTCTCAAAAATCGATCTTCGATCTGGATATCACCAGCTGAAGATTCGAGAACAGGATATGAAGGAAATATGCCCTAGAGGCAATAATAAAGATGTTATTTGTATTTCCTTATATCATGATAAATGTCTTTTATTCAAGCTAGAATTGTATTAACCGGAAACTTAGTACATGTGTGGATACATAGACAAAACAGTATGTCCCTAGTATGCCTCTACTGGACTAGCTCATTGATCAAAGATGGTTATGTTTCCTAGCCATAGACATGAGTTGTCATTTGATCAACGGGATCACATCATTAGGAGAATGATGTGATGGACAAGACCCATCCGTTAGCATAGCACTATGATCGTTTAGTTTTACTGCTAGTGCTTTCTTCATGACTTATACATGTTCCTATGACTATGAGATTATGCAACTCCCAAATACCGTAGGAACACCTTGTGTTCTATCAAACGTCACAACGTAACTGGGTGATCATAAAGATGCTCTACAGGTGTCTCCAAAAGTATTCGTGGTGTTGGCATAGATCAAGATTAGGATTTGTCACTCCGAGTGTCGGAGAGGTATCTCTGGGCCCTCTCGGTAACACACATCACAATAAGCCTTGCAAGCAAAAGACTAATGAGTTAGTCACGAGATGATGTGTTACGGAACGAGTAAAGAGACTTGCCGGTAACGAGATTGAACTAGGTATAGAGATACCGACGATCGAATCTCGGGCAAGTAACATGCCGATGACAAAAGGAACAACGTATGTTGTTATGCGGTTTTGACCGATAAAAGATCTTCGTAGAATATGTAGGAGCCAATATGAACATCCAGGTTCCGCTATTGGTTATTGACCGGAGATGTGTCTCGGTCATGTCTACATAGTTCTCGAACCCGTAGGGTCCGCACGCTTAACGTTTGATGACGATCGGTATTATGAGTTTATGAGTTTTGATGTACCGAAGATAGTTCGGAGTCCCGGATGAGATCACGGACATGACGAGGAGTCTCGGAATGTCCGAGACATAAAGATTGCTATATTGGACGACTATATTCGGACACCGGAAGTGTTCCGGAAAAGTTTCGGATTTAACGGGATTGCCGGAGGGGGTTACCGGAACCCCCTACGAGGGGGGATGGTCCATAGTGGGCCTTATGGAAAAGAGAGAGGCAGCCCATAGGAGCTGGCCGGCGCCCCTCCTAGGGTTCCTAGTTGGACTAGGATTGGGGGGCGCCACCTCTCCTTCTTTTCCTTTCCCTCTCTTCCTTCTTTGGTAGTTCCTACTAGGAATAGGATTGCAATCCTATTCCTAGTAGGATTGCACCCCTAGCCGCACCATAGAAGGGCCGGCCGGCCTCCCCCCTTGCTCCTTTATATACGGGGGCAGGGGGGCACCCAAAGACACACAAGTTGAATTGTTTTAGCCGTGTGCGATGCCCCCCTCCACAGAAACACACCTCAGTCATACCGTTGCAGTGCTTAGGCGAAGCCCTGCGCCGGTGAATACATCATATCCGTCACCACGCCGCCGTGCTGACGAAACTCTCCCGTGAAGCTCAACTGGATCAAGAGCTCGTGGGACGTCATCAAGCTGAACGTGTGCTGAACGCGGAGGTGCCGTACGTTCGGTGCTTGATCGGTTGGATCGCGAAGAAGTTCGACAACATCAACCGCGTCACTTGACGCTTCCGCTCCCGGTCTACGAGGGTACATAGACACACTCTCCCCTCTCGTTGCTATGCATCTAGTAGATAGATCTAGCGTGATCGTAGGAAAATTTTAAAATACTACGTTCCCCAACAGTGGCATCATGAGCCAGGTCTATGCGTAGATGATATGCACGAGTAGAACACAATGAGTTGTGGGCGATACTAGTCATACTGCTTACCAGCATGTCATACTTTGCTTCGGCGGTATTGTGAGATGAAGCGGCCCGGACCGACATTACGCGTACGCTTACGCGAGACTGGTTTCACCGTTACGAGCACTCGTTGCTTAAAGGTGACTGGCGGGTGTCTGTCTCTCCCACTTTAGCTGAATCAAGTGTGGCTACGCCCGGTCCTTGTGAAGGTTAAAACAACACATACTTGACGAAACATCGTTGTGGTTTTGTATGCGTAGGTAAGAACGGTTCTTGCTAAGCCCGTAGCAGCCACGTAAAACTTGCAACAACAAAGTAGAGGACGTCTAACTTTTTTTGCAGGGCATGTTGTGATGTGATATGGTCAAGACATGATGAGTTATATGGTTTTGTATGAGATGATCATGTTTTGTAAAGTTATCGGCAGCTGGCAGGAGCCATATGGTTGTCGCTTTATTGTATGAAATGCAATCGCCATGTAATTGCTTTACTTTATCACTAAACGGTAGCGATAGTCGTAGAAGCAATAGTTGGCGAGACGACAACGATGCTACGATGGAGATCAAGGTGTCGCGCCGGTGACGAAGGTGATCATGACGGTGCTTTGGAGATGGAGATCAAAAGCACAAGATGATGATGGCCATATCATGTCACATATTTTGATTGCATGTGATGTTTATCTTATTATGCTTCTTATTTTGCTTAGAAAGACGGTAGCATTATAAGATGATCCCTTACTAAATTTCAAGGTATAAGTGTTCTCCCTGAGTATGCACCGTTACGAAAGTTCGTCGTGCCGAGACACCACGTGATGATCGGGTGTGATAAGCTCTACGTTCAAATACAACGGGTGTAAGCCAGTTTTGCACACGCAGAATACTCGGGTTAAACTTGACGAGCCTAGCATATACAGATATGGCCTCGGAACACTGGAGACCGAAAGGTCGAGCGTGAATCATATAGTAGATATGATCAACATAAGATGTTCACCATTGAAACTACTCCATCTCACGTGATGATCAGACATGGTTTAGTTGATTTGGATCACGTGATCATTTAGATGACCGGAGGGATGTCTATCTAAGTGGGAGTTCTTAAGTAATATGATTAATTGAACTTTAATTTATCATGAACTTAGTCCTGGTAGTATTATCATATCTATGTTGTAGATCAATAGCTCGCGATGTTGCTCCCCGTTTATTTTTCATATGTTCCTAGAGAAAACCAAGTTGAAAGATGTTAGTAGCAATGATGCGGAATTGTTCCGTGATCTGAGGATTATCCTCATTGCTGCACAGAGAAATATGTCCTTGATGCACCACTAGGTGACAGACCTATTGCAGGAGCAGATGTAGACATTATGAACGTTTTGACAAAAGCTCAGTATGATGACTACTTGATAGTTTAGTGCACCATGCTTTACGGCTTATAACCGGGACTTCAAAAACGTTTTGAACGCCACGGAGCATATAAGATGTTCCAAGAGTTGAAATTAGTATTTCATACTCATGCCCGTGTCGAGAGGTAAAAGACCTCTGACAGTACTTTGCCTACAAGATGGAGGAGAATAGCTCAACCAGTGAGCATGTGCTCAGATTGTCTGGGTACTACAATTACTTTAATCAAATGGGAGTTAATCTTCCAGATAAGATAGTAATTGACAAAGTTCTCTAGACACTATCACCAAGTTAGTAGAACTTCGTGATGAACTATAATATGCAAGGGATGACGAAAGTAATTCCCGAGCTCTTCACGATGCTGAAATCGGCGAAGGTAGAAATCAAGAAAGAGCATCAAGTGTTGATGGTTGACCAGACCACTTGTTTCAAGTAAAGGGCAAAGGGATAGAAGGGGAACTTCAAGAAGAATGACAAGCAAGTTGTCACTCCCGTGAAGAAACCCAAAGCTAAACTCAAGCCTGAAACAAGTGCTTCTACTGCAAAGGAAATGGTCACTAGAAGTGGAACTGCCCTAGATATTTGGCGGATAAGAAGGATGTCAAAGTGAACAAAGGTATATTTGATATACGGATTATTAATGTGTATTTTTTCTAGTGTTCATAGCAACCCCTCGGTATTTGATATTGGTTCAGTTGCTAAAGAGTAGTAGCTCGAAATGGGAGTTGCATAATGAACAGAAACTAGTTAAAGGATGAAGTGACGATGTGTATTGGAAGTAGTTCCAAGATTGATATGATCATCATCGCACACTCCCTATACTTTCGGGATTAGTGTTGAACCTAAATAAGTGTTATTTGGTGTTGAGCATGAATATGATTTGATCATGTTTATTGCAATACGGTTATTCATGTAAGTTAGAGAATAATTGTTGTTCTGTTTACATGAATAAAACCTTCTATGGTCATACACCCAATGAAAATAGTTTGTTGGATCTCGATCGTGTGATACACATATTCGTAATATTGAAGCCAAAAGATGCAAGGTTAATAATGATAGTGCAACTTATTTGTGGCACTGCCGTTTAGGTCATATTGGTGTAAAATGCATGAAGAAACTCCATAATGATGGACTTTTGGAATCACTTGATTATGAATCACTTGGTGCTTGCGAACCATGCCTCATGGGCAAGATGACTAAAACTCTGTTCTCCGGAACTATGGAGCGAACAACAGATTTGTTGGAAATCATACATACTGAGGTATGTGGGCCAATGAGTGTTGAAGCTCGCGGCGGGTATCGTTATTTTCTGACCTTCAGTGATGATTTGAGCAGATATGTGTATATCTACTTAATGAAGCACAAGTCTGAAACATTTGAAAAGTTCAAAGAATTTCAGAGTGAAGTGGAGAATCATCGTAACAAGAAAATAAGAGTTTCTACGATATGATCGTAGAGGTAAAATATTTGAGTTAGAGAGTTTGGCCTTCAGTAAAAACAATGTGAAATAGTTTCACTACTCACGCCACCCGGAACACCACAGCGTAATGGTGTGTCTGAACGTCGTAACCGTACTTTATTGGATATGGTGCGATCTATGATGTCTCTTACCGATTTACCACTATCGCTTTTGGGGTTATGCATTAGAGACAACTGCATTCATGTTAAATAGGGCACCATCTAAATCCGTTGATACGACACCTTATGAACTATGGTTTGGCAAGAAACCAAAGTTGTCGTTTCTTTAAGTTTGGGACTGCGATGCTTATGTGAAAATGTTTCAACATAATAAGCTCGAACCCAAATCAGAGAAGTAAATCTTCATAGGATACCCAAAAGAAACTGTTGGGTACACCTTCTATCACAGATCCGAAGACAAGGTCTTTGTTGCTAAGAGTGGATCCTTTCTAGAGAAAGAGTTTCTCTCGAAAGAAGTGAGTGGGAGGAAAGTAGAACTTGATGAGGTAATTGTACCTTCTCCCGGATTGGAGAGTAGTACATCACAGGAAATTGTTCCAGTGATTCCTACACCAATTAGTGAGGAAGTTAATGATAATGATCATGAAACTTCGGATCAAGTTTCTGCTGAACGTCGTAGATCAACCAGAGTACGTTCCGCACCAGAGTGGTACGGCAACCCAGTTCTGGAAATCATGTTACTAGACCATGATGAACCTACGAACTATGAGGAAGCGATGATGAGCCCAGATTCCGCAAAATGGCTTGAAGCCATGAAATCTGAGATGGGATCCATGTATGAGAACAAAGTGTGGAATTTGGTTGACTTGCCCGATGATCGGCAAGCCATCGAAAATAAATGGATCTTCAAGAGGAAGACCGACGCAGACGGTAATGTTACTATTTACAAAGCTCGACTTGTTGCGAAAGGGTTTCGACAAGTTCAAGGAGTTGACTACGATGAGATTTTCTCACCTGTAGCGATGCTTAAGTCTGTCCGAATCATGTTAGCAATTGCCGCATTTTATGATTATGAAATCTGGCAAATGGATGTCAAAACTGCATTCCTGAATGGATATCTCAAAGAAGAGTTGTATATGATGCAACCAGAAGGTTTTGTCGATCCAAAAGATGCTAACAAAGTATGCAAGCTCCAGCGATCCATCTATGGACTAGTGCAAGCATCTCGGAGTTGGAATATACGCTTTGATGAGGTGATCAAAGCTTATGGTTTTATACAGACTTTTGGAGAAGCCTGTATTTACAAGAAAGTGAGTGGGAGCTCTGTAGCATTTCTAATATTATATGTGGATGACATATTGTTGATTGGAAATGATATAGAATTTCTGGATAGCATAAAAGGATACTTGAATAAGAATTTTTCAATGAAAGACCTCGGTGAAGCTGCTTATATATTAGGCATCAAGATCTATAGAGATAGATCAAGACGCTTAATTGGACTTTCACAAAGCACATACCTTGATAAGATTTTGAAAAAGTTCAAAATGGATCAGTCAAAGAAAGGTTTCTTGCCTGTATTACAAGGTATGAAGTTGAGTAAGACTCAATGCCCGACCACTTCAGAAGATAGAGAGAAAATGAAAGTCATTCCCTATGCCTCAGCCATAGGATCTATCATGTATGCGATGCTGTGTACCAGACCTGATGTGTGCCTTGCTATAAGTTTAGCAGGGAGGTACCAAAGTAATCCAGGAGTGGATCACTGGACAGCGGTCAAGAACATCCAAAAGTATCTGAAAAGGACAAAGGATATGTTTCTCGTGTATGGAGGTGACAAAGAGCTCGTCGTAAACGGTTACGTCGATTCTAGCTTTGAGACTGATCCAGATGACTCTAAGTCACAAACCGGATATGTATTTTTATTGAACGGTGGAGCTGTCAGTTGGTGCAGTTCCAAGCAGAGCATCGTGGCGGGATCTACGTGTGAAGCGGAATACATAGCTGCTTCAGAAGCAGCAAATGAAGGAGTCTGGATGAAGGAGTTCATATCCGATCTAGGTGTAATACCTAGTGCATCGGGTCCAATGAAAATCTTTTGTGACAACACTGGAGCAATAGCTTTGGCAAAGGAATCCAGGTTTCACAAGAGAACAAAGCACATCAAAAGACGCTTCAATTCCATTCGCGATCTAGTCAACGAGGGAGACATAGAGATTTGCAAAATACATACGGATCTGAATGTTGCGGATCGTTGACTAAGCCTCTTCCACGGGCAAAACATGATCAGCACCAGGACTCCATGGGTGTGAGGATCATCACTTTGTAATCTAGATTATTGGCTCTAGTTCAAGTGGGAGACTGAAGGAAATATGCCCTAGAGGCAATAATAAAGATGTTATTTGTATTTCCTTATATCATGATAAATGTCTTTTATTCATGCTAGAATTGTATTAACCGGAAACTTAGTACATGTGTGGATACATAGACAAAACAGTATGTCCCTAGTATGCCTCTACTAGACTAGCTCATTGATCAAAGATGGTTATGTTTCCTAGCCATAGACATGAGTTGTCATTTGATCAACGGGATCACATCATTAGGAGAATGATGTGATGGACAAGACCCATCCGTTAGCATAGCACTATGATCGTTTAGTTTTACTGCTATTGCTTTCTTCATGACTTATACATGTTCCTATGACTATGAGATTATGCAACTCCCGAATACCGTAGGAACACCTTGTGTGCTATAAAACGTCACAACGTAACTGGGTGATCATAAAGATGCTCTACAGGTGTCTCCGAAAGTATTCGTGGTGTTGGCATAGATCAAGATTAGGATTTGTCACTCCGAGTGTCGGAGAGGTATCTCTGGGCCCTCTCGGTAACACACATCACAATAAGCCTTGCAAGCAAAAAGACTAATGAGTTAGTCACGAGATGATGTGTTACGGAACGAGTAAAGAGACTTGCCGGTAACGAGATTGAACTAGGTATAGAGATACCGACGATCGAATCTCGGGCAAGTAACATACCGATGACAAAAGGAACAACGTATGTTGTTATGCGGTTTTGACCGATAAAAGATCTTCGTAGAATATGTAGGAGCCAATATGAACATCCAGGTTCCGCTATTGGTTATTGACCGGAGATGAGTCTCGGTCATGTCTACATAGTTCTCGAACCCGTAGGGTCCGCACGCTTAACGTTTGATGACGATCGGTATTATGAGTTTATGAGTTTTGATGTACCGAAGGTAGTTCGGAGTCCCGGATGAGATCACGAACATGACGAGGAGTCTCGGAATGTCCGAGACATAAAGATTGATATATTGGACGACAATATTCGGACACCGGAAGTGTTCCGGAAAAGTTTCGGATTTAACGGGATTGCCGGAGGGGGTTACCGGAACCCCCTACAAGGGGGGATGGTCCATAGTGGGCCTTATGGAAAAGAGAGAGGCAGCCCATAGGAGCTGGCCGGCGCCCCTCCTAGGGTTCCTAGTTGGACTAGGATTGGGGGGCGCCACCTCTCCTTCTTTTCCTTTCCCTCTCTTCCTTCTTTGGTAGTTCCTACTAGGAATAGGATTGCAATCCTATTCCTAGTAGGATTGCACCCCTAGCCGCACCATAGAAGGGCCGGCCGGCCTCCCCCCTTGCTCCTTTATATACGGGGGCAGGGGGCACCCAAAGACACACAAGTTGAATTGTTTTAGCCGTGTGCGGTGCCCCCCTCCACAGAAACACACCTCAGTCATACCGTTGCAGTGCTTAGGTGAAGCCCTGCACCGGTGAATACATCATATCCGTCACCACACCGTCGTGCTGACGAAACTCTCCCGTGAAGCTCAACTGGATCAAGAGCTCGTGGGACGTCATCAAGCTGAACGTGTGCTGAACGCGGAGGTGCCGTACGTTCGGTGCTTGATCGGTTGGATCGCGAAGAAGTTCGACAACATCAACCGCGTCACTTGACGCTTCCGCTCCCGGTCTACGAGGGTACGTAGACACACTCTCCCCTCTCGTTGCTATGCATCTAGTAGATAGATCTTGCGTGATCGTAGGAAAATTTTAAAATACTACGTTCCCCAACAGTGGCATCATGAGCCAGGTCTATGCGTAGATGATATGCACGAGTAGAACACAATGAGTTGTGGGCGATACTAGTCATACTGTTTACCAGCATGTCATACTTTGCTTCGGCGGTATTGTGAGATGAAGCGGCCCGGACCGACATTACGCGTACGCTTACGCGAGACTGGTTTCACCGTTACGAGCACTCGTTGCTTAAAGGTGACTGGCGGGTGTCTGTCTCTCTCACTTTAGCTGAATCAAGTGTGGCTACGCCCGGTCCTTGTGAAGGTTAAAACAGCACATACTTGACGAAACATCGTTGTGGTTTTGTATGCGTAGGTAAGAACGGTTCTTGCTAAGCCCGTAGCAGCCACGTAAAACTTGCAACAACAAAGTAGAGGACGTCTAACTTGTTTTTGCAGGGCATGTTGTGATGTGATATGGTCAAGACATGATGAGTTATACGGTTTTGTATGAGATGATCATGTTTTGTAATGTTATCGGCAACTGGCAGGAGCCATATGGTTGTCGCTTTATTGTATGAAATGCAATCGCCATGTAATTGCTTAACTTTATCACTAAGTGGTAGCGATAGTCGTAGAAGCAATAGTTGGCGAAACGACAACGATGCTACGATGGAGATCAAGGTGTCGCGCCGGTGACGAAGGTGATCATGACGGTGCTTTGGAGATGGAGATCAAAAGCACAAGATGATGATGGCCATATCATGTCACATATTTTGATTGCATGTGATGTTTATCTTATTATGCTTCTTATTTTGCTTAGAACGACGGTAGCATTATAAGATGATCCCTTACTAAATTTCAAGGTATAAGTGTTCTCCCTGAGTATGCACCGTTGCGAAAGTTCGTCGTGCCGAGACACCACGTGATGATCGGGTGTGATAAGCTCTACGTTCAAATACAACGGGTGTAAGCCAGTTTTGCACACGCAGAATACTCGGGTTAAACTTGACGAGCCTAGCATATGCAGATATGGCCTCGGAACACTAGAGACCGAAAGGTCGAGCGTGAATCATATAGTAGATATGATCAACATAAGATGTTCACCATTGAAACTACTCCATCTCACGTGATGATCGGACATGGTTTAGTTGATTTGGATCATGTGATCATTTAGATGACCGGAGGGATGTCTATCTAAGTGGGAGTTCTTAAGTAATATGATTAATTGAACTTTAATTTATCATGAACTTAGTCCTGGTAGTATTAGCATATCTATGTTGTAGATCAATAGCTCGCGATGTTGCTCCCCGTTTATTTTTCATATGTTCCTAGAGAAAACCAAGTTGAAAGATGTTAGTAGCAATGATGCGGAATTGTTCCGTGATCTGAGGATTATCCTCATTGCTGCACAGAGAAATATGTCCTTGATGCACCGCTAGGTGACAGACCTATTGCAGGAGCAGATGTAGACGTTATGAACGTTTTGACAAAAGCTCAGTATGATGACTACTTGATAGTTTAGTGCACCATGCTTTACGGCTTATAACCGGGACTTCAAAAACGTTTTGAACGCCACGGAGCATATAAGATGTTCCAAGAGTTGAAATTAGTATTTCATACTCATGCCCGTGTCGAGAGGTATAAGACCTCTGACATTACTTTGCCTACAAGATGGAGGAGAATAGCTCAACCAGTGAGCATGTGCTCAGATTGTCTGGGTACTACAATTACTTTAATCAAATGGGAGTTAATCTTCCAGATAAGATAGTAATTGACAAAGTTCTCTAGACACTATCACCAAGTTAGTAGAACTTCGTGATGAACTATAATATGCAAGGGATGACGAAAGTAATTCCCGAGCTCTTCACAATGCTGAAATCGGCGAAGGTAGAAATCAAGAAAGAGCATCAAGTGTTGATGGTTGACCAGACCACTTGTTTCAAGTAAAGGGCAAAGGGATAGAAGGGGAACTTCAAGAAGAATGACAAGCAAGTTGTCACTCCCGTGAAGAAACCCAAAGCTAAACTCAAGCCTGAAACAAGTGCTTCTACTGCGAAGGAAATGGTCACTAGAAGTGGAACTGCCCTAGATATTTGGCGGATAAGAAGGATGGCAAAGTGAACAAAGGTATATTTGATATACGGATTATTAATTTGTATTTTTTCTAGTGTTCATAGCAGCCCCTCGGTATTTGATATTGGTTCAGTTGCTAAAGAGTAGTAGCTCGAAATGGGAGTTGCATAATGAACAGAAACTAGTTAAAGGATGAAGTGACGATGTGTATTGGAAGTAGTTCCAAGATTGATATGATCATCATCGCACACTCCCTATACTTTCGGGATTAGTGTTGAACCTAAATAAGTGTTATTTGGTGTTGAGCATGAATATGATTTGATCATGTTTATTGCAATACGGTTATTCATGTTAGTTAGAGAATAATTGTTGTTCTGTTTACATGAATAAAACCTTCTATGGTCATACACCCAATGAAAATAGTTTGTTGGATCTCGATCGTGTGATACACATATTCGTAATATTGAAGCCAAAAGATGCAAGGTTAATAATGATAGTGCAACTTATTTGTGGCACTGCCGTTTAGGTCATATTGGTGTAAAACGCATGAAGAAACTCCATAATGATGGACTTTTGGAATCACTTGATTATGAATCACTTGGTGCTTGCGAACCATGCCTCATGGGCAAGATGACTAAAACTCCGTTCTCCGGAACTATGGAGCGAACAACAGATTTGTTGGAAATCATACATACTGATGTATGTGGGCCAATGAGTGTTGAAGCTCGCGGCGGGTATCGTTATTTTCTGACCTTCACTGATGATTTGAGAAGATATGGGTATATCTACTTAATGAAGCACAAGTCTGAAACATTTGAAAAGTTCAAAGAATTTCAGAGTGAAGTGGAGAATCATCGTAACAAGAAAATAAGAGTTTCTACGATATGATCGTAGAGGTAAAATATTTGAGTTAGCGAGTTTGGCCTTCAGTAAAAACAATGTGAAATAGTTTCACTACTCACGCCACCCGGAACACCACAGCGTAATGGTGTGTCTGAACGTCGTAACCGTACTTTATTGGATATGGTGCGATCTATGATGTCTCTTACCGATTTACCACTATCGCTTTTGGGGTTATGCATTAGAGACAGCTGCATTCACGTTAAATAGGGCACCATCTATATCCGTTGATACGACACCTTATGAACTATGGTTTGGCAAGAAACCAAACTTGTCGTTTCTTTAAGTTTGGGACTGCGATGCTTATGTGAAAAAGTTTCAACATGATAAGCTCGAACCCAAATCAGAGAAGTAAATCTTCATAGGATACCCAAAAGAAACTGTTGGGTACACCTTCTATCACAGATCCGAAGACAAGGTCTTTGTTGCTAAGAGTGGATCCTTTCTAGAGAAAGAGTTTCTCTCGAAAGAAGTGAGTGGGAGGAAGGTAGAACTTGATGAGGTAATTGTACCTTCTCCCGGATTGGAGAGTAGTACATCATAGGAAATTGTTCCAGTGATTCCTACACCAATTAGTGAGGAAGTTAATGATAATGATCATGAAACTTCGGATCAAGTTTCTGCTGAACGTCGTAGATCAACCAGAGTACGTTCCGCACCAGAGTGGTACGGCAACCCAGTTCTGGAAATCATGTTACTAGACCATGATGAACCTACGAACTATGAGGAAGCGATGATGAGCCCAGATTCCGCAAAATGGCTTGAAGCCATGAAATCTGAGATGGGATCCATGTATGAGAACAAAGTGTGGACTTTGGTTGACTTGCCCGATGATCGGCAAGCCATCGAAAATAAATGGATCTTCAAGAGGAAGACCGACGCAGACGGTAATGTTACTGTTTACAAAGCTCGACTTGTTGCGAAAGGGTTTCGACAAGTTCAAGGAGTTGACTACGATGAGACTTTCTCACCTGTAGCGATGCTTAAGTCTGTCCGAATCATGTTAGCAATTGCCGCATTTTATGATTATGAAATCTGGCAAATGGATGTCAAAACTGCATTCCTGAATGGATATCTCAAAGAAGAGTTGTATATGATGCAACCAGAAGGTTTTGTCGATCCAAAAGAAGCTAACAAAGTATGCAAGCTCCAGCGATCCATCTATGGACTAGTGCAAGCATCTCGGAGTTGGAATATACGCTTTGATGAGGTGATCAAAGCTTATGGTTTTATACAGACTTTTGGAGAAGCCTGTATTTACAAGAAAGTGAGTGGGAGCTCTGTAGCATTTCTAATATTATATGTGGATGACATATTGTTGATTGGAAATGATATAGAATTTCTGGATAGCATAAAAGGATACTTGAATAAGAATTTTTCAATGAAAGACCTCGGTGAAGCTGCTTATATATTAGGCATCAAGATCTATAGAGATAGATCAAGACGCTTAATTGGACTTTCACAAAGCACATACCTTGATAAGATTTTGAAAAAGTTCAAAATGGATCAGTCAAAGAAAGGTTTCTTGCATGTATTACAAGGTATGAAGTTGAGTAAGACTCAATGCCCGACCACTGCAGAAGATAGAGAGAAAATGAAAGTCATTCCCTATGCCTCAGCCATAGGATCTATCATGTATGCGATGCTGTGTACCAGACCTGATGTGTGCCTTGCTATAAGTTTAGCAGGGAGGTACCAAAGTAATCCAGGAGTGGATCACTGGACAGCGGTCAAGAACATCCTAAAGTATCTGAAAAGGACAAAGGATATGTTTGTCATGTATGGAGGTGACAAAGAGCTCGTCGTAAATGGTTACGTCGATTCTAGCTTTGACACAGATCCAGATGACTCTAAGTCACAAACCGGATATGTATTTTTATTGAACGGTGGAGCTGTCAGTTGGTGCAGTTCCAAGCAGAGCGTCGTGGCGGGATCTACGTGTGAAGCGGAATACATAGCTGCTTCAGAAGCAGCAAATGAAGGAGTCTGGATGAAGGAGTTCATATCCGATCTAGGTGTAATACCTAGTGCATCGGGTCCAATGAAAATCTTTTGTGACAACACTGGAGCAATAGCTTTGGCAAAGGAATCCAGGTTTCACAAGAGAACAAAGCACATCAAAAGACGCTTCAATTCCATTCGCGATCTAGTCAAGGAGGGAGACATAAAGATTTGCAAAATACATACGGATCTGAATGTTGCAGACCCGTTGACTAAGCCTCTTCCACGGGCAAAACATGATCAGCACCAGGACTCCATGGGTGTGAGGATCATCACTTTGTAATCTAGATTATTGGCTCTAGTTCAAGTGGGAGACTGAAGGAAATATGCCCTAGAGGCAATAATAAAGATGTTATTTGTATTTCCTTATATCATGATAAATGTCTTTTATTCATGCTAGAATTGTATTAACCGGAAACTTAGTACATGTGTGGATACATAGACAAAACAGTATGTCCCTAGTATGCCTCTACTAGACTAGCTCATTGATCAAAGATGGTTATGTTTCCTAGCCATAGACATGAGTTGTCATTTGATCAACGGGATCACATCATTAGGAGAATGATGTGATGGACAAGACCCATCCGTTAGCATAGCACTATGATCGTTTAGTTTTACTGCTATTGCTTTCTTCATGACTTATACATGTTCCTATGACTATGAGATTATGCAACTCCCGAATACCGTAGGAACACCTTGTGTTCTATCAAACGTCACAACGAAACTGGGTGATCATAAAGATGCTCTACAGGTGTCTCCGAAAGTATTCGTGGTGTTGGCATAGATCAAGATTAGGATTTGTCACTCCGAGTGTCGGAGAGGTATCTCTGGGCCCTCTCGGTAACACACATCACAATAAGCCTTGCAAGCAAAAGACTAATGAGTTAGTCACGAGATGATGTGTTACGGAACGAGTAAAGAGACTTGCCGGTAACGAGATTGAACTAGGTATAGAGATACCGACGATCGAATCTCGGGCAAGTAACATACCGATGACAAAAGGAACAACGTATGTTGTTATGGGGTTTTGACCGATAAAAGATCTTCGTAGAATATGTAGGAGCCAATATGAACATCCAGGTTCCGCTATTGGTTATTGACCGGAGATGAGTCTCGGTCATGTCTACATAGTTCTCGAACCCGTAGGGTCCGCACGCTTAACGTTTGATGACGATCGGTATTATGAGTTTATGAGTTTTGATGTACCGAAAGTAGTTCGGAGTCCCGGATGAGATCACGGACATGACAAGGAGTCTCGGAATGTCCGAGACATAAAGATTGATATATTGGATGACTATATTCGGACACCGGAAGTGTTCCGGAAAAGTTTCGGATTTAACGGGATTGCCGGAGGGGGTTACCGGAACCCCCTACGAGGGGGGATGGTCCATAGTGGGCCTTATGGAAAAGAGAGAGGCAGCCCATAGGAGCTGGCCGGCGCCCCTCCTAGGGTTCCTAGTTGGACTAGGATTGGGGGGCGCCACCTCTCCTTCTTTTCCTTTCCCTCTCTTCCTTCTTTGGTAGTTCCTACTAGGAATAGGATTGCAATCCTATTCCTAGTAGGATTGCACCCCTAGCCGCACCATAGAAGGGCCGGCCGGCCTCCCCCCTTGCTCCTTTATATACGGGGGCAGGGGGCACCCAAAGACACACAAGTTGAATTGTTTTAGCCGTGTGCGGTGCCCCCCTCCACAGAAACACACCTCAGTCATACCGTTGCAGTGCTTAGGCGAAGCCCTGCGCCGGTGAATACATCATATCCGTCACCACGCCATCGTGCTGACGAAACTCTCCCGTGAAGCTCAACTGGATCAAGAGCTCGTGGGACGTCATCAAGCTGAACGTGTGCTGAACGCGGAGGTGCCGTACGTTCGGTGCTTGATCGGTTGGATCGGGAAGAAGTTCGACAACATCAACCGCGTCACTTGACGCTTCCGCTCCCGGTCTACGAGGGTACGTAGACACACTCTCCCCTCTCGTTGCTATGCATATAGTAGATAGATCTTGCGTGATCGTAGGAAAATTTTAAAATACTACGTTCCCCAACAGGATATACCCAAGACAGCCTTTACCACGAGATATGGGCTTTATGAGTATACAGTCATGTCTTTTGGTTTGACTAATGCCCCTGCCTATTTTATGAATATGATGAATAAGGTATTCATGGAGTTCTTGGATAAGTTTGTTGTGGTATTCATTGATGATATATTGATTTACTCAAAGAATGAAGAAGAACACAAGGAACATTTGCGCTTGGTTCTTGAGAAGCTCAGGGAACATCAGTTATATGCAAAGTTCAGCAAGTGTGAATTCTGGTTGAAGGAAGTTGGATTTCTCGGACATGTTATATCAGGGGAAGGAATAGCAGTGGATCCTTCGAAAGTTGAAGCCGTCACCGAATGGAAGGCACCCACCTCAGTCGGAGAGATTCGCAGTTTCCTTGGACTCGCAGGATATTATCGGAGGTTTATTGAGAATTTCTCCAAGATCGCAAAGCCCATGACAGAGTTATTGAAGAAAGACACCAAATTTAATTGGACCGAGGAATGTGAGGCCAGTTTTCAGGAGTTGAAGAAACGTTTGGTCACAGCCCCAGTACTAATTCTTCCGAATATACGCAAGGATTTTCAGGTATATTGCGACGCTTCTCGTCATGGACTTGGAGGTGTTCTTATGCAAGAAGGAAGAGTTGTTTCATATGCCTCACGTCAACTTTGACCCCATGAGCGGAATTATGCCACGCATGATTTGGAGTTAGCAGCCGTAGTGCATGCGCTCAAGACCTGGAGGCATTTTCTTATTGGAAATCATTGTGATGTTTACACGGATCACAAGAGTTTGAAATACATCTTCACGCAGAAGGAGTTGAACCTCAGGCAGAGAAGATGGTTGGAGCTCATAAAAGATTATGACATGAAATTGCACTATCACCCAGGAAAGGCCAATGTTGTGGCAGATGCATTGAGCCGCAAGAGTTATGTCAATACCCACACAGCAGGAGGATTACCTCAAGAGTTAATTGATGATCTCAGAGATCTCCGATTGGAGATAGTACCACGAGGTTTTGTTACCGCAATGGAAATTCAATCCACCTTGCTGGGAAAGATTCGAGAAGCCCAGAAGTTAGACAAAGGTATTGCAGAAATAAAGGAAAGGATGAACCAAGGAAAGGCAGCAGGATTTTGTGAAGATGAACACGGAACCTTATGGTTTGAGCAGCGTATTTATGTGCCAAATAACACATAGATAGGGAAGTTGATTCTTCAGGAGGCTCATGATTCGCCTTATTCGATACACCCAGGATACACCAAGATGTATTTGGACTTGAAGGAAAGTTTCTGGTGGACAGGTATGAAGAAGGATATTGCCGAGTATGTAGCAGTATGCGACGTATGTCAGAGAGTTAAGGCAGAGCACCAGAAACCAGCAGGATTACTTTAGCCCTTGCCAATACCCGATTGGAAGTGGGACAAGCTTGGCATGGACTTCATTACAGGATTACCCAGGACCCGATCAGGCTATGATTCTATTTGGGTAGTAGTTGATCGTTTGACCAAGCTAGCTCACTTCATCCCCGTGAAAACCACATATACAAGTGCTAAATTGGCCAAGATATATATGACCAGGATCGTATGTCTGCATGGAGTTCCGAGGACCATCGTATCAGATAGAGGAACACAATTTACCTCAAAGTTTTGGCATCAGTTACATGAAACTTTGGGTACCAGGCTAGAGTTCAGTACAGCCTTTCATCCGCAGACAGATGGGCAGACCGAGAGAGTCAATCGGATTCTGGAGGACATGTTGAGAGCTTGTGCGCTAGATTATGGATCTAGTTGGGATGATAATTTGCCATACGCAGAATTCTCATATTACAACAGCTATCAAGCTAGTTTGAAGATGGCCCCTTTCGAAGCTTTGTACGGAAGGAGGTGCAGGACACCATTAATGTGGGATGGAGTTGGAGACCGTAAATTATTTGGTCCCGACCTTATCAGAGATTCGGAGGAGAAAGTCAAGTTGATCCGTGACAGACTTAAGATAGCCCAATCCAGACAGAAGAGTTATGCCGATACTAAACGCAAGGAAGTAACTTATGAAGTCGGAGATAGAGCATATCTTCGTGTGTCTCCACTTCGAGGAGTTAAACGGTTTGGAGTTAAAGGCAAACTAGCACCACGATTTGTGGGGCCATACAAAATTTTGGAACGTAGAGGAGAAGTTGCATATCAGTTGGAGTTACCCGAAGCCTTGTCTGGAGTTCATAATGTGTTTCATGTTTCTCAGTTGAAGAAGTGCCATGCAGAGATGGCTGATATTCCTTTGAGAGATACAGTGCCACTAGAAGCCATACAGTTGGATAGTGATCTGACCTATGAGGAGAAGCCCATCAAGATTCTCGAAATAGCAAGCAGGGTTACCCGCAGCAAGGTCATCAAGTTTTGCAAGGTTCAGTGGAGTCATCATACTGAGGAAGAAGCCACCTGGGAACGCGAAGAAGATCTTCGACAAGATCACCCACACCTTTTTGCTAGCCAACCCAAATCTCGAGGGCGAGATTCATCTTAAGGGGGGTAGGTTTGTAACATCCCAAATTTTCAATTTGGATGTTTATAAATAGATCATTCATATGCATCCATGATTTATGCATTTTTGTATTATTTGCTTCTGATCCAAGGAACTTTGAGCAACTCAAGGACCAAAAGAGAGAGTTGGAAGTTTCCCTAAAACCCACTTTTGAAATTTCAAAATTTGGAAATTGGATCAAACTTGGTTCCATAAAAAAGATCATTTCCATTATTCCAAAAATAAAAGAGAGATGATAAAATGACTTCTTCAAAATCAGAAGGAAAATATTGGAATTTGAATTTGGAACCAAAATATATTTGTTGGGTTTTATTTGCAATTTATTTTACTAGTTTAACAAAAATGTTTTTTTTATTTGCATTATAGGCAGGATAAATGTTCACAAGGTCATATATAAGACCATATTATTATGTGAACATTTTTCTTCAGATCTAAATAATAATTCTGAGAGGAGCGAAAATGACACTCCAAAAAGTCAGAAGAAAACAATGCCGAAAGTTTTTCAAATTTGACTTTCTTTTGAATTTTTTAGAAAAATGTTTTTTTATAAAGTTTTTATTTAGCCTTTGAAAAATAGTTCATCATGTAGGGTTTATTTTTTGAATTTTTTGATATATATATGTCCTATATTAAAATATTTTTATTTTCTATCTATACATTTTTTTCTCTCTGTGAAAAAAAAAAGCCACGGGCCGTGAAAGGCCCAGACTTCCTCACGACCCAACTTGGTCGTCTCCTTCCTTTGTCGTTCGTTCACAGAGAGCTCGCAGAACATCCTCCATCCAGCGCCCCACCCTCCCCTTCCTCTCCCCCGCCCCAAAACGCCTCTGAATGGAACCCCCTCGCCTCCCTCTAGCCCTTCCCCTTCCTAGTGCGCCTTGGAGTCGCCTGTAATGGCCATTACGAGGCAGAGAAACAGGCACCATTAACACATCTCGCCCCACCCAACTGTAGACCTCCCCAAGCCCTATAAAAGGCACCCCGCGAGCCCCTCGCACCCCTCGTCCGAAGCCCTCTCCTTCCGGAGCTTTTCCCCCTCCCTAACCTCGCCAATTGCTCGCCGGAGTTCGTGAAGTCCGGCGACCTCTCACCGTGTGTACATGAAGCTATCTTCAACCAAAACTTGATCAAGAGGTTCACCACATCGTCCTCTACACCGCCCCGTACGCGTCCTTCGCCGAAACACACCGGAGCCACCTTCTTCCTCGTCTCCGGCGACAAGTCCGGTGAACACCCTGTTCAATTTTTTTTCCCTTTTATCAGTATATTTTCCAATTCAGATTCTTTACCAAATCTTGTTTCTAGTATATCTTTTAGTCTATAGATCCGATTTAGTTGATTCTTTTTCATACGGTTTTGTAGAAATATCCTCTATCCAGAGAACCTAACGAAATATATTTTTGAAAATTTTGAATTTTGAATTCAAACAGATCTGAATTCAAACTTCGTTAGGCCATAACTTGAGTTTCGTAACTCCGTTTTGGGTGATTCTTTTTGCAAATCGAAGCTTGTGACATGTACCTTCTGTTAAAACCAAAACCATTAATTTTTGTTGCTGTGAAAACTATATTCTGTACAGAAACTTTATTTTGGTCTTTTTGGAGTTTTCCGAAGTCTTTTATTCGTTTTCTTTTGATTCTTTGCTTGTATGCTTATGTATGTTATTGCTTGCTTACGCTAGATCATCCGGAGTGCGAAGCTTGCTACTACGAATCTTTAGAGTTCAACGAACGTCAGCAAGGCAAGTTCACACTATGATCATAAGTTTAAATACCCAGTTTTTACTATGCATTAGTTTCACCCTCAAAGATTGCATGAGTAGGATTGGGAACATGTGGTTATGCTATGTAGTTCATTTGGTAGGAACCTATGACCTTTTATCACCCCGGGAATATTCGTTATGTCATATATTGCTTAGCCATGCTCGTAGACTGGGATTGGTATGTGTGTTACATGCAAGTTGCGAGAGATAATAAATTTTGGGACAACATAAGGTGGCAACTTTAATACACATCTGGGTGGATTGTTTGGGGCACCTGGAGAAACCAGTGCTTGCCCAAGGGGAATCCCGGAGTACCCGTGTGATTACCCTAGGTCTGCCACCCAGGCTCAAAGGGATCATAAGATATTTCATGCCTAGAAACTTCCGTGTGCAGCCACAAGCCATTATGGGCTCTGGCATAGTTGAGTAAGTTGTGTGACCTCTTTCCGTGGTAGACTAGCTGATGTAGGGGAAAGTAGGTGTACCGGTCTACCCAGGGTTTGGAGGAAATACTTCAGAAAGACTATGTCTCGATCTTCCGATCATGGAGGTGGTCGAGTCTTGTGGGGAAAAGTGCGCAAACCTCTGCAGAGTGTACAAACTAATCATGATTAGCCGTGTCCCCGGTTATGGACAACTTGAGTATCTAGAAGTGAATTATTGGTTGATCTCGTCACTTTATTTAATGAAATCATTGGGTTACTAATAACTTGGGAATTTTGGGATTGAGTTGGAGGAACCTTCTCAATAATGGCATTTTTAAGTTAGTAGTAAATAAAAATGTATTCCTTTGTTGTAGGGTAAAATTGGCTTTATGCAAACATTAAACTTAGAGCCTCCACCAGCTAAATTTGCATATAGAGATAGTCTTTTTCTTTATTATTATTTCTATGGTGTGACATTGCCAGCATATTCCATGTGCTGACCTACACGGCTGCAACGTCTCATGTGCCTCATCACTCCATATAAACCGGTCTGTCTTTTTCAGCATCTGATAAAACGGAATTGCCTTCTCTCCCAGACGACTGATGAACCGGCTCAACGCTATAATCCGGCCAGCGATATGCTGAACATCATTGATGCAAGCCGGTTTAGTCAGAGACGTGATTGCCTTGATCTTCTCCGGGTTGGCTTCTATTCCTCTGTTTGACACCAAGAATCCAAGGAGGTTGCCCGCCGGAACACCGAAAGCACACTTCTCCGGATTATGCATCATTTTATAGGCCTGAAGGTTATCAAAGGTCTCCTTGAGGTCCTCTATCAGTGTCTCCTCCTTCCTTGACTTCACCATGATATCATCCACATAAGCATGAACATTTCTCCCTATCTGCCCCTTAAGACAGTTCTGTACACAATGCTGGTAAGTTGCTTGAGCACTCTTGAGCCCAAAAGGCATGGACACATAGCAAAAGGCACCAAAAGGAGTTATAAAGGTTGTCTTCTCCTGGTCCTTAACTGCCATCTTGATCTGGTGATACCCTGAATATGCATCCAAAAAACTTAGCCGCTCACATCCCGCCGTAGCATCAATGATCTGATCAATACGAGGGAGAGCAAAAGGATCAGTTGGACAGGCTTTTTTTAGGTCTGTGTAATCCACACACATTCTCCACTTTCCATTTTTCTTTAACACTAGCACCGGATTAGCCAACCACTCCGGTGGAATACTTCAACTATGAACCCTGCGGCCAAAAGCCGGGCCACTTCTTCCCCTATAGCCTCGTGCCTTTCTTCATTGAAGCGGCGCAGATACTGCTTGACCGGTTTGAATTTCGGATCAATATTAAGACTATGCTCAGCGAGTTCCCTCGGTATACCTGGCATGTCAGAAGGTTTCCATGCAAAGATATCCCGGTTCTCACGGATGAACTCGATGAGCGCGCTTTCCTATTTAGGGTCAAGGTTAGCACTGATAGTGAATTGCTTGGACGAATCGCCTGGCACAAAATCGACTTGCTTGGTTTCCTAAGCCAATTTGAACTTCAACGCCGGATCATGCTCTATAGTTGGCTTCTTCAACGGGGACATATCTGTCGGATCAACATTGTATTTGTAAAACTTCAATTCCTCCGTAGCACACACTGCCTCTGAATAAGCAGCGTCTCATTCCTCACATTCCAATGCAATCTTGCGACTTCCATGAACCGTGATGGTTCCTTTGTGATCCGGCATCTTGAGATGCAGATAAACATAGCACGGCCTAGCCATAAACTTGGCGTAAACCGGCCGTCCAAACAGGGCATGATATGGGCTCCGGATCTTTACCACCTCAAAGGTTATCGTCTCTGACCTGGAATCCTGTTCATCTCCAAAGGTAACTTCTAGGTCAATTTTCCCAACTGGGTAAGCTGATTTACCTGGCACTACTCCATGAAATACCGTGTTTGACTGTCTTAACTTCTTATCCGTCAGCCCCATGTGACGGAAAGTCTTGTAATATAAGATATTGATGCTGCTGCCGACGTCTATGAGTACCTTGGCGAATTTGTAGCCACCCACCTGTGGTGCTACTACTAAGGCCAACTGACCTGGATTATCAACCCGTGGCGGGTGATCCTCTCGGCTCCACACAATAGGTTGTTCTGAACAGCGCAGGAATTGTGGTGTAGCCGGTTCAACTGTGTGTACCGCCCGCTTTAGGATTTTTTGATCTCGTTTGCACAAACTCGTAGTGAACACATGATATTGTCCACTACTCAGCTCCTTCGGATTACTCTGATATCCGGACTGCTGCTGCTGCTGGCGCTGCTGATTGCCTTGGTTGTTGTGATTACCCTGGCCTTGCTGTTGGTTGCCCTGGTTATTGTAACTGCCCTGGCGTACTGATGGTTGCCTTGGTTATTGTAGCCGCCCTGACCATACTGATGGTTGCCTGAGTTGTAACTATTGTTGCCGCCATGATATCCTGATCCGGAGCCATTACCCTGGTGACCCGGCCCATGAAACCCGGGGCCTGAACCGCCGCCTGGTGGTCCGTTGTTGAATCTGGCCCGGTTCATGGCCTCCATCATGACCCGGAATTCCCCCCATGTGTGTTTAGCTGGGCGTTCCTGCGTGCTGTGCTTCGGGCAAGGCTCGTTCAAATGTCGCTCCAGATTAATGAACCCTCCGCCGCTCGGTGGAGGCGGTTTACCCTTGTTACGTTGAAAGCTTCCTTGAACCTTGGTATTGGCCACAAAATCAGAGCCACCCTCTTCTTTTCGCTTACCGTTGAAGCTTGTTCCGGCCGGACTAGCCTGCGCCGGTTTACCAGGTTTATTTGCCTTTCCGGACTTATCTCCATCTGCTTCTGGATACTTCGTATTGTCAGAGTCCCCATACTTTACCAAAGCGCTCATGAGAGTTCCCATGTCATTACAATTCCGTTTGAGCCTTCCCAACTTCAACTTCAGAGACTCAAACCGGCAATTGTTTTCCAGCGTTACTATTGCCGCACTGGACTGATACCGTTCGAAGAGTGCAAGATTTCTGGCACTCGCCGCACCCATGCACTCGTAGGCTCCTGATCTCCTTGTATACATGCCGCTAAGTCCACCACTGACATTGGCTGCTTGCACGTGTCCTTGAAATTTTTGATAAATTGGCGGCGAAACTCACCCCATGATCCGATGGAGTTAGGTGGTAAGCCCTTGAACCAGGTCCGGGCTGTACCCTCAAGCATCATGGTAAAATACTTTGCGCATGCCACTTCATCTACGTCCAGCATCTCCATAGCCATCTCATAGCTCTCAATCCAAGCCTCTGGAGCCAAATCTGTTGTGTAGTTAGGCACTTTACGTGGACCCTTGAAATCCTTGGGTAACTTTACGCTTCGTAAAGCGGGAATAAGACACTGCACTCCAAAGGAACTCGCCGTGACTCCCGTCTCTGTTGTGGTTGTGTGAACCGGCGTCGTTTGGCGGATCTCCTCACAGGCCGTAGGTCTAGCCCGGTTTACCGCCTCCTGGGCTTGCGCCTCTGCGCCTGCCTGATTATCCTGTCTGTGACGATGTCGCCTCCGTTTACTACTGAACACCTCCGGTTCATCCCAATGCCTAGTATAACTCCGGCTGTGGCGGGGTGTCGAATGAAGTCTCACCCTGCTGTAGGAGTATGCCTGCTGCTGTGTCAATGATGTGTTGAGTAGCTCCTTGACCCTGCGTGCCTCCATCGCTACGGGGGATGTCCCCTCAATGGGTAAAGCGGCCAGGCATGAAGCGGCGGCGACAATGTTATCCAGGGTGTTTGAGTAGTGGCCCGGAGGAGTGGGGATGTGAGGCGTGGGCATAATCCGTCGATCTTGCTCCGAAGTGGGCTGTTGAACCGGTTCACTATCACTGGGGCTCCCCTCCGGTTTACCTCCGAATTATTGCTGGCTCTGCTCCTAGCGTCCCGAAGAGATTCATCGCCTCATAGACCGGCGGTAGACGAGACTGATACCTTCTATTCCTTACTTCCTCCGCAGAGGCCTGATCCATCCGGAGCTGGAAAGCCTGAGAATCCAGCTCTGCCTGCCTTGTTGCTATCATAGCTTTTTCTGCATTTAGATCCTCTCTAGCTTGTTCGATCCGGCCCTTCAGCTGAAGGATTTCTGCATCGTGCTGCACCTTGTCAGCAGGAGCCACCACTACTACTGCTCGTGTTGTCAACTCCTCTACTAAGGCTGATAGAGCGTCAGCGGGCGAGGGAGCTTGGCCGCTCCCCCCTGCCCCAGCTGTGAACGCCCCGGTCACCGTGGGCTGTGGCGTAGGTTGTGATCCGACCATAAAGATAGCCACCCGGTTTGGCAGATCATAGGGGTCCAGAATACTATCCCCGTCGGACACACCCTCGGACCGGCCGTCCCGCAACAGATACAAGGATTCAGTCTCTTCGGATGAGGATTCATCATCGGAATAGACAACCGTCTCGCCACCAGAATCCGATCCGTCCTCGGCTTGGACTCCATGTATTGCTCCTACGAAAATGTGCTTCATGGCAGGCTGAATCCGGGCCGATCTCGCACATTGAGCCAGCTCGATGATGTCGGGGAAGATGTCCGGCCCAGGTCCCGGTTCACCAATCTTGCCGATGAAGACGTGGATGCTGCCGAAGGGAACCCGATACCCGTATTCGATTGAATCGGCCTCCGGGCCCCAGCCTGCGTCGTCGATGTAGATCCGGCCGCGGTGACTCTTGGTCATCCGGCCGACCGCGTAGCCCTTGAGTCCTTCAAAGCTGCCCTTCAAGAACTCAAAACCATCGTGCGAGAGCCCCATGGTGGGCGCCAACTGTCGTGGAATTAGCACGGCAGATGTCCGGTTTAACGAACTTAGTTGTGGAACCATCGCACGATTTGCTTGAAAAGGTTAAAAGCACAAAGGACACAGAGGTTTATACTAGTTCGGCCCCTTCGATGCTGGTAAAAGCTTATGTCTAGTTTGGTTTGGTATTGCTTGGGCGTCGATGAACAGGGAGCAGATTGCTTGCCTGTCTCTCAGCGGGTTGTTTCTTGTCCCAGAACCGTCGCCGAGTCATCCCTTTATATAAGAGGCGACGCCCGGTCCGGTTTACAGAGTCCCGATGCCGGCTCATAATTGTGTCCGCCTCGGTCTCTGCTCTTTCTTCCTTGTGTCTCAAGTTACATGATCGGACGGTTTACAAACCGTAAACTTTACACATGGGCCCTAAGCCTTCATGGGCCGTAACTTGTACTGAGTTTTTAACTACACAGCTAAATTACCATAATCCGGATCTCCCTAGCCGGTTTATACCTGCTAGTAATATCCCTGACAGTCCCTATCCTCCAGCATCTGAAGAGTAGTCTGAAGCAGTGGCTCTTCATGAGCAGCATCAGTATACAGACCAGTGTAGTAGCCTTCCTCTCCGGGAAGTGAGGCTGGCATGTAACAGAACTCAGTGTTCAGCAACAGGGCATGCCTAGCCCGGAGGATGGTCAACATCGAATAGGCGGCATCCTGCACTGCCATCTCGATAGTAACCACGAGTCCATAAGACCAATGGATGGGGTTGTTAGCTCCGGGATATGAGGGGTATATCCGGACTGTGCAGAAATACTGACTATGATTGAAATCCCGGTACTATTCCTCCACGGTGTACTCAGGATACCAGCGGTAACCGGTCTCAGTCAGCACACGGACTAGCATGGCCGTGTGACCGGGCACATTAATGCAAGGGAATAGGGTTCAACTACCGCACCAAGTAGCAGTTCACACGCTGTTGCCTTAATGCAGTAAAAGAGAGTAGGAGCGAGAAGATTGGGTTTGTATCAGAATGATCAATGATTGCTTGCCTGACATAGTGGTTGTCGGGTACTGCTCTTCAGCTGGATACGCAGAAGTATCCTCGGGAGCAGGACCTAACACGGAGAATCCGGCGATTCAATCAATAAGCAAACAAATGCAACAATATGATGCATGCTCATGATATGGCAAGATGCATGTGTTTTGGGGGGGGGCTAATGCAACTATAACCAGAAGGGTTTGAGCCCATTTGAATCAAAGATTCAAATTGAAACCCAAACTATTATTTAATTAAGTGCATTAACTTGTTTTAATGTAAACAGCAAGGTTAACTTGCTCAAACATGCATGAAACCTGTGCCATTGGAAAGATTGGATTTTTCTGATCAATTTTCATATATAAATCTTTTCCATCTGAGCTACTGTTGAATTTATACGATATTTTGAAGTTTAAAGCATTTTCTGGAATTTCCTGAATTGTTTTTAAATCTAAAAATCCCAGAAAATCCTTTACTGCATCAGCATGACATCATGCTAACGTCAGCCAGTCAACAGGGCACCCAGGTCAAACCTGACCACTGGGTCCCTCATGTCAGTGTCTTTGGTGCTAACTAAAAAGAGCTTAACACTAAACTGAAGTTAACAGGGGCTGGGCCCCACATGTCTGTGACTCACTAAACTAATGACAGCAATTAGAGTTTAAATTAAAATCTAAACTGAAGTTAGTCAACGGCCGGCCCCACATGTCAACGACACAGGGGGGAGTCCAGGCGTGGTCTAACAGGTCAAAACCCACCGGCGGCTCGACGCCGGCGAGGCCAAACACGGCGGCGGTGCTCGGGTTTTGCCTACAGGCCACCGTTTGACTTGTGGTTGGGCTCTACGGCGAGCTGGGGCTCGTGCGCATCTAGTGGAGGCAACGGTAGGTGCTGGGGTGGCCGGAATCATCGGCGGCGAGCTCGAAGGCGGCGGCCGGAATTCGGGCGTCGGTGAAAACGACGTTACAACGCACGGCAGGAGCAGCAGTTGGTTGCTACGGGTTCGTGGTGATGTGCTGAGTGCGGTGATGCACTTGGACGCGAGTGGCAGTCGTTGTGGCCGCGACGGCGCCATGGCCGGCGGCGAGGAGCACTCGGCTCTGGTGGCTGGTGCTGCTAGGGAGCAAGATAGGCGACGGGGCATGGGGGAAACAGAACCGGGGCTCACCGCGGTTCTTCTGGTATTGCTGGCGAGGCAAGGAAGGCACGGGGTCCGGCGAATTTGTCGATGGCGTCCGCCGGCCGTGCGGAGAAGACGAGCTCGAAGACGAAGCCTCAAGGCGCCCGGGGTGCTGTGGTTCGGCGTAGAGAAGCACGGCAGTAAGGTGGAGCTCGGGGGCTCGTCTGAGAGGCGAGGGGGACTCAGTGGACGCGGTGGCAGCGACGAGCTCCGCTCGGGCGGTGCGAGGGAGAGAACCAGGAGGGGGGAGAGAGAGGGGAGCGGTCGAGGGGGTCGAGGGGTCTGCGTGGCGTCGTTCTGATTCTTCCAGGGGTCGAGGAGGCCAGCCAGGCAGGCAGGAGGTGGCCGACTGGGCCAGACAGGTAAGTGGGCTCAGGTAAGTTTGCTTTCCTTCTTTTTTTTCCTATTTACTTTCTGTTTCATTTCTTTTGCAACTTTGTGGAATTAATAAAAATGCCAGAACATTTTTATAGCTCATAAAACTAGTCATGCCCACTGTATGTAATATGAACAGCATGGAACATTTTAGTTTATGATTATTTGGGCACATAAAACATTTTATAGCATTTAAATGCCCAAATGCAAATACCATATGATTTAATCCAGAGACCTTGGATGTCCTAGAAAATTGTGCACCATTTTTGGCAGAGGTTTAAGACCAAGGCAGAAATGATGAACATTTTTTAAGGGCATTTTGTCTACATTGGAAAAGATTTTATTAAACCCTAGTTGTTAGAAGAGGGGTGCTGGGGTTTCTGTCATCCCCATTTCAAGTTTCTTTGAAAAGTAAACATGATGCACACTCTAGCTAGTCCTAATGCAAGCACTGACTAGGGATGTGACATGCAGCTTTGCCTCGATCCGCTCCAGCTCCCAGCCCACCGTGGCCGGGAGCGGCGGGGCCGGCGGAGCGCACATTTGCGCCGGGTAGGTCGGGTCAGGGCTGCCCATTAGGGTTTAGGGTTTTGCTCCTTCGCTCGCGTGAGGCTCGCGTGAGGTGGAGGACCCAAAGGGAGATGGCGGCGGGGCGTGCTCTCCTCTCGTCCTGTTCGTCAGCGCTTAGCCGAGGTGGCCGGCAGGGGCAGGTGTGAGGACGAGGAGGGAGGAGCGGCGGGGCCGGAGGAGCGCGCATTTGCGATGGGGAGGTCGGGTCGCGGCTACTCATGATTTGGGATGTGAGCTGCCGCGCGCATGGGTCGGCATGCTGCTGCAGCTTTGCCTCGATCCGCTCCAGCTCCCAGCCCATCGTGGCCGGGAGCGGCGGGGCCGGTGGAGCGCACATTTGCGCCAGGTAGGTCGGGTCAGGGCTGCCCATTAGGGTTTAGGGTTTAGGTCCTTCGCTCACGTGAGGTGGAGGACCCAAAGGGAGACGGCAGCGGGGCGTGCTCTCCTCTCGTCCTGTTCGTCACCGTTGAGCCGATGTGGCCGGCAGCAGCAGGTGTGAGGACGAGGAGGGAGGGAGGGGATGCAGAGAGGCCCGTACGTGCAGAAGAGAGAGGGGAAGCGGCGGTTTCTACTCGCCTATTCAAGATGTTGCTTGCTGCACAAAGTGTGAGACGAATGAACTACTCAGGCTGCATCGTTGACGAACAGGACGAGCGACTTGCTATGTACTGATCCTTCGCTCGCGTGAGGCAGAGGCCCCAAAGGCAGACGGCGGCGGGGCGTGCTCTCCTCTCATCTTGTTCGTGACCGCTGAGCCGAGGTGGCCAGTGGTGGCGGGTCTGAGGATGAGGAGGGAGGGACGGGGAGCAGAGAGGCCCTTTATGGGCAGAAGAGAGGGGAAGCGGCGGTTTCTACTCGCCTATTCAAGATGTTGCTTGCTGCACAAAGTGTGAGACGAATGAACTACTCAGGCTGCAGTGTTGACGAATAGGACGAGCGACTTGCTATGTACTGGCACTAGCAGGTAGCCATTCCAAAGCGCGTCCAGGTCCCGACATGCGGCAGCTGCACAGAGTGTGAGACGAATGGACTACTCGGGCTGCAGCATTGATGAATAGGACGAGCGACTTGCTATCTACTCGCACTGGCAGGCAGCCATTCCCAAGTGTGGCCAGGTCCCGCCACGTGGCACAAGGTCCCGTTCGGCCGTCCAATCCTTGCTGCACCACCTTACTACAGTACTACTACTGCTTTGCTCGCTCGACACGCGGAAGGACAATTCTAGCGTCCACACTGTCAACTTGGGACAGTAAAATCATCCTCCCGCGTGTCGCTCCTTTTGTCCCAAGGTGAGAAAGTGTCGGGCCGCGGGGCAGGCCAAACAGGCGCGTCCGCGTGAGGACGGCATCCATGTTTTTAGCCCCAGCACGACAAGGGAGGGGCACGGGCCGGCCCCCGGCCCAACGCGTTCTCATGTTGGGACAGAAGACCTGACGCGTTCTCATGTTGCCGACCCAGATCATCGCGGGGTGCCGTCTGCGGGTTGACCAGGGTTTTCTAGAATATCTAGAAGATATCATTGGGACGAACCAATATGTTGAGAAAATTGAAGAAGCTAACAAACAATTGGAAGTGCTCAATGAGAAAAGAACCGCATCAGTTCAGATGTCGAAATTGGCTGAGAAGGAAAGGGATACTTTAGAGAGTGCCTCCATATTTACTTCCCCCACGCTGCCACTGGCCAGGATAACGTCTGCTGAACCCTCGCTTTCGGTAGGCAGCCCTGACCACGCCTCGCCTGAGGAGCTCTCCTCGGCGTCCTCCTCCTCCTCTTCCGAAAGCTGCTCCGGGTTCTCCTCCACCACGGGCCTCTTGCCGCGAATTGCCGCCTTCTTTCGGCTTGACCTCCGCGGGGACTGAGTACCCGTGAGGTCCACCACTTCCAGTGTCGCTGCAGGCGGCTACGTGCCGGCCCCTCGCGTGCGCATCGAGCCCTTTCACATCAAGGGGCTGACCAATTAGGTAATGAGCTTTGCTCCATGGGGAAGTGCCTCTTATTCATTCATATTATTATTTGGCACCAGCTCTCGGCAAAATTAAAATGAGCAGAGATTCCATACTCATCAGGGTGAAAGAGGGGAAGAACTTTGCTTCACATAACGTACAATAAACTTTAAACTACTTCCTCATGAGCTAAAATAGGAACACAAAACAGGTATAATAGTAGTAGTTTTGAAGGTTTTAAAGGTAGCACACAAGCATATCAGTCAAGTCTCTAAGCAACGAAGGTGCATTTAGTGATAACACATGATTAACGAAACAACCAAAAGTATCACTTCTTCTTCGCCCTCTTTACTTTCTTATCTTTTGACAACATTTGCTTAATCTCTGCAGGCATTACAGTGTTCTTCTCGTGGACAAAAAGGTTCCCTAGAAACCATTGCTTCTCTAACAGAGCCCTTTTCTGCACATTGAAATTAAAAGGATATAATGCAGGTCAGTATTTTTGAAACATCATGTACATTCAAATAATGAGATAAGAATGGTTGGGGAACACACACTAACCGGGTTACACAAGGATTTGGGCATCGCTTTTCCATTGAACTTCTGCATGCATAGCATACATGCAAATGCACTTGATTCTCTATGACATTCCATAATAACAGTTGAGCAGCATACGTCACTAAGGCATGTAAATGGCGAGGTGTAGCCACAACTCCGAAAGGCTTCGTGTACCTTCTCCGCAAATTTTTCACTGATGGTCTTAATCTGACCACCACTTATCTTACTGTCATTGGCATGCAAGGCAGTGACCTGGTTTTTTTGCTCACTATCGAGGAAAAGCATTATGCCTTCTTGTTTTTGAGTGTTAGGATCTTCTTCAGTGATAGCACAAAATAGCTGCAAAAACTAACATGTATTAGAATGTTGATGTATTATCATTGAGTGTATTATGAGTAGAATACTGGACTACTTACGAATCTCTGCTCTAGTTTCCCTCCGTCTTTTTTACTGCTCCCGATCTCTTTCTTAATCACTTGCACAAAATTCTTCATTCAACTACACTCAAAAATAATTTGCTATCAGACCAGCTTTTAACTGACAACCAAGGCTATGTTTCTTGCACAAAACTTACCTGATGTTGTGGTTGGATAATTATTCTTTTATTATTATTGTCGTTCTTGTTATCATCCTGCTTGAGGCATTCAACAAAAACACCCAGAAGATTCAGGGCACTCTTAGGATCCTCTATACACTTCAGCAGCTGAGCCCCGTCATGATAGTCCCACCCAAATTTAACACTTCATCACCACTGCTTCACCAATTAAAAACAATATATGAGTTTACTGATAAAACTAAACAGGCGAGCCCCTGTCTCACCGAATGCAATGCGTAGGCTGTCAATACAAACATCTAACGGAGCCTAGCAAAGCCAAAGTTCAGTGAATAAATGAATAAACCTACTATTTCTCTTTGAGAAGTTTACAGATCTCCTCAGTCTGTAGCAGGCAATAATTCCTTTACCCCAAAAGTAACGGGAGACACCGCTTTGGCGAAAAAGTTCTTCGTCCTCTTGCCATGCCTCTCTTTTGGTGTCTTTACTGTTGTATTCTTATCAGCAGTATTCTTATCAGCACTCCTATTCCAGCGACGGTTCCTTGCTGGTGTCCTTGCTATTGTATCAGCAGTATTCTTATCAGCAGTATTTTTACCACCTTCCTGAGCCTTTTCCTTGTCATCTTCCTTTTCTTCTGTATCAGATCTCACAAAAGAGTCTTCAATGTCCGTTGTATCGGAGCTACGGTTACCACCTTCCTTGTCATCTTCCCTTTCTGCTGTATCGAAGCTCACGGAAGAGTCTTCACTGTCCTCATCCACCTCTTCTTTTTCTGCTTTATCGAAGTTCACAGGAGAGTCATCCATCTCTTCGGCGTGGACAGTCTCTCCCTCATCCATCACTACCTCTTCGGAGATCACAGGAGAGCCTTCAATGTGCTCATCCATCTCTACAGGACTTCCTCGAGGAGAAACGTGGGCTTCACGCTGATGGGCAGTGTTAGCTACAACGGCTAGAGTACTGTCCTGAACAGTGTCTCGAGGAGAAACGTGGGCTTCGTGCTGATGGGCAGTGTCAGCTACAACTGTGCCCTCATCCATCGCTTCGTCCTAGATAGTGCCTCGAGTAGAAACGTCCTGGACAGTGTCAGCTATAACGGTACCCCGAAGTTCCTCAGCCTGGTTAGCATCAACTGTTGTATGGTCATTGCACTGATTGGCACCCCGAAGTTCCTCAACCTTGTCAGTGTGTGGAGGAACTTCCTCAACCTTGACAGTGTCAGTACTGTGGGCAGTGTCAACTGTACTGTCAGCTTCATTGACTTTGGTCCTTGGATCATCCAGGAGGCGCTTTACAAGCTTCTTTCTGAACTTTAACACCTCAGCCTGCATATTTGAGGCATTAATTATTTGTTCTAGAATTTGAATAGAACAAAAAATAAAAAGAACAAGGCTTAGTGTTTACCTGGGTGATGCCATATATCTTCATATCCTTAAACCGTTTGATATATAATAAAACATGAAATCCACAATCACAACTGCAACAATTGCAATTGATTACCACATAATTATTTGTTCTAGAATTTGAGGTATAATTTGAGGTATCCACTTACTTGTTGTCTTGAGGTTCAACATCTGGAATTTCGTGAGCATACGAAGAGATGTCGATGCCATACTTACTCAAATATGACTCCAGCTCCTTTAACACAGTATTTGCCTGCTTTGGATGGAAACCTGGAGCAGACTCAAGGACATACTTCGTGTTCATCTTGATGGAAACAACAACCAAGGAAATGTGACCATCATCAACAATTGGAGCAATTATCTGAAAAAACACTACTATCAAACTCAGACATGGAAAATTTTCATATGTAATCAGCAATAAACAGGAAGAGAATAATCGGTAGTGTTGCAATTGCAGAGGATGCAAAGGCTTTGGAATCAGAAATATACAAAAAGAACAATGCTCCTTAATGCTATACAATGGGACATAACATTATGTCACTGTCTTCCTGGTGTTTCTTGAAAGGAGGCGCTTGCCAATAATGCAAGAAAAGATTATCAAGAATTTAATGAACACAAATACAGCATACCCTGCCTAACAGAGGCAAATGAAAAGATCAGATGACCACAAGACAAGGATGACTAATTAGTGTGGCAACATGCCAACAACCTAGAGGTTGATCAACCCTGGAACCATGCTGACCACAGAAAGTAGGAAATCAACAGATGCTTGGTTCAGATTGATACTTGAACCCCAGATGCCCTTCAAGAAAAAGAGTTCCAAATCAAAAAATATGCAGCCAACTGAAAGAATGCTATTCAACTTTTTTTTCTATCAGCAGAGTGGGCGGATAAGGTGAAAGACCACAAAAGCTTCAAGAACCAGTTAGTTATGACATTTAACATATGTAGAGCTACATCTTGAGTGGACAAACAGAAATGTGGAACTTTCTTGGAGAATTTTCAATAAAATTAACACAATAAAACATATGGCAATACTAGAATAGAATGACCAGTACTGTTCAAGTATTTAATAAACAGAGATGAAGGATAGCTCCAAAGCCTGTTAAAATCCAGCAGATAAAGTGATCAACTGGTAACAAGACAATGAGAGGAACTGTGTTCCATCCATGACAACCCACGGGGTCGATCAACCCTGCTAACCGCAGCATGTAGAAAGCATGTTCTGAAATTTTGGTACATGTTTGGTTCAGAACTTCAAAATAATGTCTTAAACCCCAATGTGATTAAAGCAACGAGTTACAATTTTATTTCAAGAACAGAATATGCACTCAAGATTGTTATGCGACCTTTTTTCAGTTAGAACAGTAGGTGGATAAGGTAGTGATCACAACCTCATCACTGACAGTCTGACAATGCACCATGTGCAGCTGCAAAAACATATGACCACTAGCATATTCAATTCCAAGCCCTCACACAAGTAGTACAAACTAGTTCCATTTATGCAACCTAGTTTAATTGATGAAAGATTTACAAACCTCGATCGTGTGCTTCAAATTTTCTTCTGTAATATCATTCCTCAGATATCCAGTTCCCCCTTCCTTTAGCAATTCAACCTGAAATAATAGACCACAATCACGGGTAAAGAATAACAACATACAAAAATCCATGATCTACGTTTTTGGATAAGTACTTACAACAGAAGAATACTTAAGGACAATTGTATCACGCCATTCCTCTGACCACAAGTCGCATATTAAATGCAGTATCCGTGAGGTCATACGACCTTCTAGTTTGAAGCAGTCCACAAACTTAGACTCAACTATCTTCTCGGGTCCATACTCCAATACAATTCCGTCACGCCTTCTTTTCATAACACGCTCCTCGTAAATACTATCTACCATGTCATCCTCAGACACCTCTACAGTTTCACTGTAGGTGCTATCCTCCCACCTAATAAACTAAAAAGAACATAAAGAAATAATTAAAAAATGGTAACAGATAATTTGTAAACTTGTTTGTACTTACATTAATTAGCTCTAGCGGCTTCAAGTTCTTCTTCTGAAAGAGATATTGAGAAATATAAGAAGTTGCATCAAGATATTCGAGAAATATAAGAAGTTGCTACAGTTTCTTACCCCCCCCCCCAGCCTTCCTTTTCATATCCTGATATTCGAGAAGATTCCTGAGGATGTCATCAGTATAGTGTTTGATTCTCCCTGATAATTCCCTTCTCATAGGATTCTCCACAATGCAGTCCGCAAAAACTATCTGCGAACCAATAACTGTAAATTTAGACACGAAATGAGAACAATTATTACTTGCAGCAGCTAGTAGTACTTACCAAAAGGACAGCCACACAGCACCTCATATAAGCTTTGTCCTTCGCCAGAGCAGCTTTCTTCAAGGCATTGAAGACCAGATGTGCCCAGTCAAGCTAACAAAGTTTTTCTAGATGATATATATTTTCAACTGCACTTTTGGTTACAAAAGGTGCCGTTCCTGGCAGTAACATTCTATCATGCAGTGCCGCAAGGTAAAGCCTCATGAGCATCTCTGTTTCATTATTCTTCTCCTCTGGCAGTGCCATGTCTCTTCTTTTACGTTTGCGTTTGCCATCTTCTCTGTCTTTTCTGGGTTCTTTGCAACTACGAGCCCAACTGCAAGGATCATCTTGTTGTATTCTTCTGTTACATCAAGTGCAGCTTTGAACTCCTTATCAGTGCCTTGCGGCAGATCAAGAACACACTAAACAACTGTTGAATTGATCCACGCTGATTGATCATCATTGAGTTGAAGTTCAATTTGATTTGAGTTTTCATGAACAACACATCTGCCCAAAAGCTCTGCACAGGTTTGTCTGTAGTGAAGGGATGTTAGCTTCATGTCCGCCATCTCCATCTTACTGAGCTTGAACTTCTTAAACATTTCCAGCATTCTGGTTTGACATTTCGAATTTAATTATGTTGGAACGCCGGGGTTGCACCGGGTTTCCGGCACCTTTTTTGGGGCTTCATCCGCAGACTCAGTAGCCCTATCTGGTTCGTCCTCACAAGTCATATGCAACCTTTCTTTCTCACTAGCCATTTGGCCCTTTGAGGAATTGCACCTGACCAAATAGAAAACATAATCAAAACAAATTTTCCATAGTCGAAACAAATTGGAATTTTGCATCCAGTGAATGTAGTGCTTTGTAGAGTTGTCGAACCAAAGCAAAAGCAGTATAGATAACACAACAAAGCATACTCTTTAGAGAAGTTATGGGTTAAACCTCGAGCCTTACATTCATTATGGTATTACATCCTTAATTAATCACTATGTGGTGAAGTAGCCTAGTGAATGTAAGGCTCGAGGTTTAACCCATAACTTCTCTAAAGAATATGCTCTGTTGTGTTATCTATACTGCTTTTGCTTTAGTTCGACAACTCTACAAAGCACTACATTCACCGGATGCAAAATTGTTGGGGAACGTTGCATGGAAAACAAAAAATTTTCTCTACGTTCACCAAGATCAATCTAGTAGATGCAACTACGAGGGGAGAGTAGGATCCACATACCCTTGTAGATCGCTAAGCGGAAGCGTTATGAACGCGGATGATGGAGTCGTACTCGCCGCGATTCAGATCGCCGAAGATCCTAGCACCGAAGCAACGGTGCCTCCGCGTTCTTCACACGTACGGCTCGGGGACGTCTCCTCCTTCTTGATCCAGCAAGGGGTGGAGGAGAGGTTGATGGAGAACCGGCAGCACGACGGCGTGGTGGTGGTGGTGATGGAGGATTCCAGCAGGGCTTCGCCTAAGCACCGCGGGAGGAAGATGTTATGGGAGAGGGAGGGCAGCACCGAGGCACGAACTTGTGTCTGCTGCCCTCCCTTTGCCTCACTATATATAGGGGGGGTGGAGAGGTGAGGGCGCCCTAGGGTTTCCCCCTAGGGGCCGGCGGCCAGGGCAAGGGGGGGGCGGCGGCCAAGGCAGGGGGGGCGGCGGCCAGGGCCAGGCCCTAGGGTTTCCCCCCCTAGGTGCCTTGCCCCCCACTCCATAGGGGTGCGGCTGCCCTAGGGGGTCCCACCCCCTTAGCCGCATGAGGAGAGGGCCCAGGGGGGGGCGCACAGCCCCCTGAGGGCTGTGGTGTCCCCCCTTGTGGCCCATTAGGCCCAGAACTTCTTCCGGACCCCCCGAAACCCTTTCCGGTACTCCGCCGATTTCCCGATGCTCCCCGGAACACTTCCGGACTCCGAAACCTTTCATCCTATATATCAATCTTCGTCTCCGGACCATTCCGGAGACCCTCGTCATGTCCGGGATCTCATCCGGGACTCCGAACAACCTTCGGTAACCATACACTTTTTCTCACTAACAACCCTAGCGTCACCGAACGTTAAGTGTGTAGACCCTGCGGGTTCGGAAACCATGTAGACATGACCGAGACACTCCCAGGTCAATAACCAATAGCGGGATCTGGATACCCATATTGGTTCCCACATGTTTCTCGATGATCTCATCGGATGAACCACGATGTCAAGGATTCAGGCAATCCCGTATACAGTTCCCTTTGTCTCGTCGGTATGTTACTTGCCCGAGATTCGATCGTCGGTATCTCTATACCTAGTTCAATCTCGTTACCGGCAAGTCTCTTTACTCGTTACCGTAATACATAATCCCATGACCAACTACTTGGTCACTTTGAGCTCATTGAGATGACGTATTACCGAGTGGGCCCGGAGATACCTCTCCGTCACACGGAGTGACAAATCCCAGTCTCGATCCATGTCAACCCAACAGACACCCTCGGAGATACCTGTAGAGTACCTTTATAGTCACCCAGTTACGTTGCGACGTTTGGCACACACAAAGCACTCCTACGGTGTCAGTGAGTTACATGATCTCATGGTCATAGGAACTTATACTTGACATGCAGAAAACTATAGCGATAACTAATACGATCAAAAGCTATGTTAACGTTTGGGTCTCGTCCATCACATCATTCTCCTAATGATGTGATCCCGTTATCAAATGACAACTCATGTCTATGACCTGGAAACCGCGGTCATCTTTGATCAACGAGCTAGTCCTGTAGAGGCTCACTAGGGACACAAAGTCTGTCTATTCATCCACACGTGTATTTGAGTTTCCAATCAATACAGTTATAGCATGGATAATAAACGATTATCATGAACAAGGAAATATAATAATAACCCTTTTATTATTGCCTCTAGGGCATATTTCCAACAAAAATTACAATTTGTTTCGACTATGGAAAATTTGTTTTGATTATGTTTTCTCTTTGGTCAGGTGCAATTCCTCAAAGGGCCAAATGGCTAGTGAGGAAGAAAGGCTGCATATTACTTGTGAGGACGAACCAGATAGGGCTACTGAGTCTGCGGATGAAGCGCCAAAAAAGGTGCCGGAACCCGGTGCAACCCCGGCGTTCCAACACAATTAAATTCGGAGTTTCCAACTAGAATGCTAGAAATGTTTAAGAAGTTCAAGCTCAGTAAGATGGTGATGGCGGACATGAAGCTAACATCCCTTCACTACAGACGAACCTGTGCAAAGCTTTTGGGCAGATATGTTGTTCATGAAAACTCAAATCAAATTGAACTTAAACTCAATGATGATAAATCAGCGTGGATCAATCCAACAGTTGTTCGACGTGTTCTTGATCTGCCGCAAGGCACTGATAAGGAGTTCAAAGCTGCACATGATGTAACAGAAGAATACAACAAGATGATCCTTGCAGTTAGGCTCGTAGTTGCAAAGTACCCAGAAAAAGACAGAGAAGATGGCAAACGCAAACGTAAAAGAAGAGACATGGCACTGCCAGAGGAGAAGAATAATGACAGAAAGATCCTGACGCCAGAAAACATTGGTTTGTTGTTTGCACACTGCGATGAGGAAGATATCAGGCCACATACTAAAACAAAGATGCTCATGAGGCTTTACCTTGCGGCACTGCATGATAGAATGTTACTGCCAGGAATGGCACCTTTTGTAACCAAAAGTGCAGTTGAAAATACATATCATCTAGATAAACTTTGTAAGCTTGACTGGGCACATCTGGTCTTCAATGCCTTGAAGAAAGCTGCTCTGGAGAAGGACAAAGCTTATATGAGGTGATGTGTGGCTGTTCTTTTGGTAAGTACTACTAGCTGCTGCAAGTAATAACTGTTCTCATTTTGTGTCTAAATTTAGAGTTATTGGTTCGCAGATAGTTTTTGCGGACTGCATTGTGGAGAATCCTGTGAGAAGGGATTTATCAGGGAGAATCAAACACTATACTGATGACATCCTCAGGAATCTTCTCGAATATCAAGATATGAAAAGGAAGGCTGGGGGTAAGAAACTGTAGCAACTTCTTATATTTCTGGAATATCTTGATGCAACTTCTTATATTTCTCAATGTCCCTTTCAGAAGAACTTGAAGCCGCTAGAGCTAATTAATGTAAGTACAAACAAGTTTACAAATTATCTGTTAACATTTTTAATTATTTATTTATGTTCTTTTCAGTTTATTAGGTGGGAGGATAGCACCTACAGTGAAACTGTAGAGGTGTCTGAGGATGACATGGTAGATAGTATTTACGAGAAGCGTCTTATGAAAAGAAGGCGCGACGGAATTGTATTGGAGTATGGACCCGAGAGGATAGTTGAGTCTGAGTTTGTGGACTGCTTCAAACTAGAAGGTCGTATGACCTCACGGATACTGCATTTAATGCGACTTGTGGTCGGAGGAATGGCGTGATACAGTTCTCCTTTAGTTTTCTTCCGTTGTAAGTACTTATCTAAAAACTTAGATCATGGATTTTTGTATGTTGTTATTCTTTACATGTGATTGTCGTCTATTATTTAAGGTTGAATTGCTAAAGGGAGGGAGAACTGGATCTCTGAGGAATTATATTACAGAAGAGAATTTGAAGCACACGATGGAGGTTTGTAAATCTTTCATCAATTGAACTAGTTTGGATAAATGGAACTAGTTTGTACTACTTGTGTGAGGGCTTGGAATTGAATATGCTAGTGGTCATATGTTTGTGCAGCTGCACATGGTGCATTGTCAGACTGTCAGTGATGAGGTTGTGATCACTACCTTATCCACCTACTGTTCTAACTGAAAAAAGGTCGCATAACAATCTCGAGTGCATATTCTGTTCTTGAAATAAAATTGTAACTCGTTCTTTAATCACATTTGGGTTTAAGACATTATTTTGACGTTCTGAACCAAGCATCTACTGGTACCAAAATTTCAGAACATGCTGCGGTTAGCAGGGTTAATCGAGCTCGTGGGTTGTCATGGATGGAACACATTTCCTCTCCTTGTCTTGTTGCCAGCTGATCACTTTATCTGCTGGATTTTCACAGGCTTTGGAGCTATCCTTCATCCGTGTTTATTAAATACTTAACAGTACTGGTCATTCTATTCTAGTATTGCCATATGTTCTATTGTGTTAATTTTATTGAAAATTCTCCAAGAAAGTTCCACATTTCTGTTTGTCCACTCAAGATGTAGCTCTACATATGTTAAATGCCATAAATAACTGGTTCTTGAAGCTTTTGTGGTCTTTCACCTTATCCGCCCACTCTTCTGATAGAAAAGAAAAGTTGAATAGCATTCTTTCAGTTGACTGCATATTCTTTGACTTGGAACTCTTTTTCTTGAAGGGCATCTAGGGTTCAAGTATCAATCTCAACCAAGCATCTGTTAATCTCCTACTTTCTGTGGTCAGCATGGTTCCAGGGTTGATCAACCTCTAGGTTGTTGGCATGTTGCCACACTAATTAGTCATCCTTGTCTTGTGGTCATCTGATCTTTTCATTTGCCTCTGTGGGGCAGGGTATGCTGTATTTGCGTCATCTGATCTTCCAAAGTTGATGCATCATTTTCTTCCAAAGATCCTTGAAGTTCTTGTTCCTTCAACTGCATTTGTTCTGACAAGACCAACAATTCTCGTTCCTTCTCATCAAACTTGCCTCGCAAGTCCCCCAGCAAATTGGTGATATATTGAGGAAAAGCAACTTCATCATACCAGTCAAAGGACTGGCATCTATTTATGTAAGACTAATTCAAACAAAAACTATATATGAGCATATTAGACAAAATAAAAATCTCTGGAATCAACCAAGGTCAAACAAAAAATCTTACCGGAGGACGCATGCAATTGAGGTACCTTCCCCCGGGGAAGTCCGTCCACGAAATGAATACACTGGCCTTATCCTAAGAACATAACCTGGCTGGCCCGTAGTCCAATGGATTGTGGCGATACTACACCGGCGACGGCCTCCATGACCTGTTCTTCCTCATCATGGATTACCGTGGCTGGAAGGACACCGGATAATTGCTCTGCCACGCTAGCGACGACTGCGTCTGGAAGCTCCCCGGCGAACTGCTCTCCATCGCTAGCAAAATGCCCGCACATAGCGCTACACCATCTCAAGATCGGCACCCCCCGGGGATACCCTCATCTTTCGCGGCCACCTATATGGGACACCGGTAGGCCTAGTACCTATAAATCTAAGAGATATATGCACATCACAAATATCATATAACCCACAATGCAACAATTGGCAAAATACATTTGAGAAAAAAGCCACAAATCTAGGGTTTGCAACAAGTGAAGAAAATGCAATGCAAACACAATTTTCAGCCAACAAATGGAGAGAGGTGTGAGTACCGCAAATGATGCAAATAGGCCGATTCCATGGACAAAATCCTATGATTTGGAGGGATTTGGGAGGACTTGAGTGGGGATGAGAGAGGGGCAGATAACAATAAATCTGGTCGAGAGGACGACAGAAGGGTGTTGGGTCGAGGATTTGTGTAGCCCAGCAGTGGCATAGAGGGAACTTAATCCTTCGGAAGGTACATTTAGGGGTCCTAGCGGTAGGGTTCCTTGAAATACCTCCAGGGGTCCAGGCAATAGCCTACCACGTCAGCAAAAGCCGTCGACTGCCGTGGTCCCGTGGACTAGGAGGCCTACCTCCGTTGACCCTGACGACCGCCGCCGAGTTTGGCGGTAGCCTAAAGGGTCAGATTCTGATATAAATTCAAAATGGGTTCATTTTGTGCTGAACTTTCGTGCGAAGGTCAGAATATAAAGATGGAACTGGCCCCCACATCTCCCGGAACATTTTTCACCATAATCTCGACGACCGCCTCTCCCCCAACCTCCTCCGCCACCGAGCGCCGCCTTGCCAATATGCCACGTTTTGAGGCCAAATCGACCGCCCCAAGCGCCCCCGTCGGTGGCGTCATGATGCGCAGATCGTCAAAGGACAATGTCCCACCGCCCGCCCCAAGCGTCCCCATCGATGGCGTCATGACGGGTAGATCGGCAAAGTACATGGCTGTAAAGCCCACCTCAATAGCGCGGGAGGCAAAGCGCGGCCGTACGACGAATGGCGAATCTTCCTCCAAAGAAGAGCCGTCGAGCACAATATCATTCGCCTAGCAGCTGACGGACGGCGTCAAAACTGTCTTGGAGGCTCCGACTTGCGCCACCAGTCAAGAAGCATTGTCAGGTATGCAGGCCTATAATTAATCAGTGATGGCTTTGTATAGCGACGGAAGCAGGAAAAGAACATGTTGTTCTCAAAGAACAACTCTGGAATATTATTTTAGCTTTTCTACCATATAGTTTGCAGAATTTAGAGCCCTACAATGAATGGAAATTGGAGTCTCGGTGTAGTGTTTCACATCTGTGATTTCCGTAATTGACTCAAAGCTATAAATAGGAACCTGCATTCCCTTTGTTTCTATTGCATATGTATGCGATGCCAGATAAACTTCTTTCCCTTTGCTCTGTTGACAAAACCAAAGCCGAAGCAGAAGCGCGGCCGTCCGAGTAAGAAACAACAGCTAACGAACGACGACAAGCTGGAATACCTGCGCTAGCTTCCACATCCACTCAAGAAGTGTCGACTTCCACCTCCACTCAATAAGGACCGACAGGTATGCATGCCTACAGCTAATCAATGATTGCTTTGTATAGCCACATGGAACGGGTTTCATGTTAGAACTAACTTATGCCTAAGTGAGACTTGGTAAAAACAGTCGAGGTGTTAGATGATCATTTTAGTGATCCATTATGTTACCATTAGAATTATGTAGTATGGCAAAAGATCTTTTACAAGCATCTAGTGTGCACTCTAGTTCCTAAATAGAGCAAATGGTTCAAATTTTCTCCATTGTTTTTAGACCTTGATCTTCATAAATAGTTTAACCAACTATAATGAGTAGGTCCAGAATTCAACTAGATTCATCGTTGTCACGTGAACTATCCACTATGATACATTTGTACATATCTACTTAGTGGGGAAATTTTAGATTTGCTACTACCTTTATTTCCTTATCTATTTGTTATTTGTTGCTATTTATAATTCGCAAGAAACAACACGTTAATATGTCCGTTTCATGAGATTTTTGTTAATTATGTGATTGTGCTAGTGCTCTATGTTATGCAAAAACATGCTTTTGTTTTCCTTGAAGATGTTAATATGCATGATTTTTGTGGCTCTTCTTTTTCCTGTCAGTTGTTCTGACATTTCCTTTTAGTTATCTTGTTTTTCGCATCCAATCCTGACAAAAAATAATCTATATTTCTTATTTGTGCGACAGCACATCTCAATCTGTTTGGTTTTTGTCATTTCAACCAAACATAGGAACCATGCTATTTAGTCACTCCGGACCAGTTAAACATGCAAATCATGTTGTTAGGTCTTCGTTACACTGATGATAAACGTTTGGAAGCAGGAAAAGAACATGTTATTCTCAAAGAACAGCTCTGGAATATTATTTTGCCTTTTCTACCATATATAGTTTTGTAGAATTTAGAGTCCTACAATGAAAGGAAATTGGAGTCTTAGTGCATTGTGTTCTCTTTTCACGTTTACGATTTCTATAATTGTCTAATAGCTATAAATAGCAACCTACTTTCCCTTTTTTACAATTGCATATGTATGGGATGCCAGATAAACTGCTTTCCCTTTGTCTATTGACAGAGCCGGAGCCGGAGCCTCAAGATAACAAGTGGATGCAACAAAGCGTAGTCTGTGTTATATTTCAAATTATGTGGTAATCACTGAATAATTATTGCAAGTATTGCTGTAATGATTGAGGATTTCACATTTTGTTATAAATTCAAGGGTTTCAACCTTGATAAGGGGGTTGGAAATGCACAAAAGAAATCCATGGAGGAGGCATTTGATAAGGGGGCTGGAAATATACAAATGATTTGTTCTGACATCCAAAAAGACATTGCTACAGCTTGTGCAATGGAGGCAACCAAAGTTAGAGATTGGGAATAATAATTTCTCAATAATTATTGATGACGGTAGAGATTGCTCAATAAAGGAGCGAATGGAGTTGATTGTGAGGCAGCACATACCATCTTTTTGTGTTTTTCATTTGTACTACTAATGTTTACTAATCTGATTTATTGTTGCATGTAGATTTTTAGATGATCATGGAGTACTCCAAGAGTGATCCCTTGCAATTAAGCACATCACAGACTATACATCAGCTGGAATTAAAGAACCTTTTTTTGATTTGGTGGAATATCATGGATTGTCAATTTCTTTGATTCGTGGTCAAGGTAATGATGGGGCTTCAAATATGATGGGAGAATTCAATGGTATGCAAAAATTGGTTTGAGATGAAGCTCCATAGGCTTTTTATGTTCACTGCTCTGCTAACTAGTTATAGCTGGTGGTTGTCACTGCTGCTTAATGTAGTCCTGCTGTTTCTGATTTCTTCAACTATATTCCATTGATAGTGACTCAAGTGTGTTCATCTTGCAAAGGGAAAGATGCATTTCTTTCCTAACATCAAGACGAATTGTTAGATTTGATGGAGAATGGAAAGATTTCAGTCAGAACTGGGTTGCATAAAAAATCTAGCATAACAAGACCAGGAGATACTCCTTAGAGCTCACAACTCATAACCTTGCTTCATATATTCACAATGTGGAATGTTGTGGTTGATGTCCTAGGAATTGTTGTTCCTAATGCTTGAGAACACACATGTCAAGGTGGAGGTAGAGGCTTTCTTAAAAACACATTGAATTTGTGTTCATCATGTCATTCTTAATAAACTTGTTGAGCAACATAGATCATCTATCATAAGCTTTGCAAAGAAAGAATCAAAATATTGTGGAAGCCATACGTTTGATCTTGGATGTTAAAGAAAGCTTGCAAGAGATGAAGAACAACGGGTGGGGGTCTTTATTTTTCCAAGCCAGGAACTTTTGTGGAACACATGCTATTGATCTGCCAAACATGGATGATCTTGTTTGAACTATGGGTCAATCTAATCACACAAAGAATAAGGTGAGTCAACTTCACGATTACAAGGTTATCATATTCAAGGTTGCCATTGATGCAACTATCACTGAGATGAATCACCAATTCAATGAAGTTTCCACTGACTTATTGGATTCTATGTCTAATCCAACAAACAACTTTGCAAAATTCAACGTTGGTAAACTTATTCGGCTTGCTGAAATTTATGATGACTTTACTGAAGTTGACCGGTTGTTTCTAAGACTGGACCTCCCAAGATTCCTTATGAACATTCGGGAAGTGATGAATTTGATGGATGTCGGGATGTGTCCACACTTGCTAGGTTGATTGTTGAAACAATGAAACACACATTTTCCAGTTGGTATATCGCCTCATTTAGTTGACACTCGTTCTTCCTATGGCCACTTCATCAGCTACGGTAATGATTTAGGAAATGAAGATCAACACGACAGATTTGCGCAACAAACTATCAGATGACTGGCTAAATGGTTTGATGGTGAGCTGCTGCGAGAAAGAGATATTCAGTGGCATTCACGATGACCAAATCATGATACAATTCCAGAAAATAAGGGCTCGGAAAGGATGAGTTTAATGTGATTCCTTAAAAGTATAGATGTCAGTCTTATTAGTACTTTAGTACTTAGTTCCGCATGACTTCTTGTTGTATCACTAACACTAACAAGTGTGCTAAGTTGGACAGATGGCTTGCCATTGGTGACTTGTTCTATATTTTGGTGTGGAGGTCTTGTATAACTACAGTACCATTAGTAAGAAGTAGCATCTCATTGTCTTTTGTGGTTGCCTCTCTAGTACTTTGATGCATTGGTCTCGGAATTGTATGACGCTTTGTAGTATGATTAAACATGTTACTAGTATTGGTCTTGAAACATTTTGTGTCAGTTTGAGCACTAGTTTGGCAGATATTTTGTATATATAAATTAGCAATACCAAATATTTAGTGCAAATTTTGTTTTTTTATTCCAGAAAATATACACTATATATTACTGTATATAAATTAGCAATACCAAAAATACAATAAATACCGTAAACTTTGAGCTCACCCTTCATTTTCGTCCTGGATTCTGCACTGGTGTCGTCCTATTCTCTCGATGCAATTGAGCAAATGCTAATACAGTCTACGATACATTACAGTAATAAAGGGAACAGAGGAAGAACACGCAGGGAAGGAAAATACCTCCACATCAAAGCTGCTACTAGTCTTGTTGATTGACAGGATGCATTCATCGAGGGGGTTGACTTCAGAACAAAACAAATGCTTACGTTAGTTCAGGTGTACGTTTGACATCCCTGAAACATTACATAAGAAAAAGATGAATCGTCAAACCTAGATGAATTATCGTCCCCGTCAGATGATTCTCTTCCTTGAGAGCCGCTACCAAGTGTGCTCCTCGTCGATGAATATGATGGCCTGTCCCTGTGCGATGCGGATCATGCGTCCTCCCTTGAAGCCGCCACCAGGGCCATGGACGTCTGATACACCGCCGCCAGACGCGCTGCAGTGATGAGGTATGATGCAGGATCTCCTTCAGGCAAGATGAATTGGTGAGTCTTCAGAGGCAAGACGGCAGTGGCGGCGGCGGCGGCCTATCGGCCGCCATGAGGTGAGGGAAGGATGGGAAAGGGAAAGGGATCACGATCTGGATGTAAGGAGAGGTGGGGCGGCTGGGTGTCTTCATCGTGCGGGCCTGCGGGAGGTCGAACGACGTGCGGAAACAGCAGAACTTATATCCGGTAATTGCTTGTTTTCTGATTTGTTGGGAGGTATTTTCGGGTATTTTCCTCCGTATCCGGTATTGCGTGTTTTCTAACGGCCGGCATGCGGGAGGTCGAACGACAGATTTGTTTTTTCTTGAGCTTAAAACACAAGAGCGTTTTCTTTTCGTGCGGGATGAGAGCGACGTGTAGTTTTTTCTTCTTCCATTCTATCTATTCTAATAATTTCCAAGTGTACCCTATAAAAAGCCCAAGTGCTCTTTTTTTTTTCCCAAGTGCGTTCCATCTACACATGTCGAGCGGTCGATACTGAACCTAAGTAGGTGGTCACGTGCGGGCCTTGGCGGCTGAGGATGTCGGTTGGGAGCCGGAGCGGGATCTGCTGTGGTGGCCGGGCCGCGCGATGAGCGGCGGCTCTCGATGGCATGGCTCAGAGAAGACGGCCGCTTTTTGGCGAGATGGTGGCGCCATGGCCGGTAACGGTGATGGATTTGAGCTGGAGCCTGCAGCAGAGGCTTGCTTAGGGGAGCGCCATGGTAGGCGCTCGCATCCGCGTGCGCGGCGTGGTGCTCCCGCGCGTCTCTCCCCTATAGAGCTTCGAGCTACAGCTAGTGGCTTCCTCAGATGCTTTCCAAATGTTGAGATGCTTCCACACTCATAATATATTACGATTTGCATGGTTCAATAAATTCACAGTCCCTATATGCTTGGCAGCATGTCGCTGCTGCTAACTCCATTATACATTCAACTATAGCTCAAACATAACCAATTTGTTGCAGTCCAAGGAAACCATTGAGATGAGTACCAAGCTCACCCTCAAGTTCTGGGAAGAGTCCGGCGACACCGAGTGTATGAGTTCAAGCATCAACCTAATCATCTTCCACAACTTCCGAGGGGACGAGTGCGAGCTTTCCTTCCTAAAGTTTGTCATGAAGAGCGCGCAGATGCTTACGAAGCCGGTGCTCGTGTACCGCAAAGGGACCTTTGCCTCACAGGCTGAGGTGCACTCCACGGTGGAGCCTCCGTTCGACGTGCCATGGGCCAGCGACGACTTCTCGCTGCGTCTTGTCCAGAGCTCGCATGCCGGAGGTGAAGGCCTTAAGATACTGACCTCCAAAAGAGCGTCAGACTACTCCGTGAGCGATCCGTTCGCCCTGAGAGGCCGATGTTAGTTTTGATAGTGGTTCGTGAAACCAATGTGACAGTTCTGATGCCAATGCTGCTTCAGGTGTTGGGGACATGCCCTTATTGGTGGGTATTGGTCATTGGCTGTTTTACGTCGAAATTGACGGCGAACTGATTGCTAGCTTCCATGACATCTGTGCCTGTAAACATTGGGTCAAACAAACTCTAGTTCCACGTGATATCCCCACGACACGAGAAGGTTCTTCTGTAGACGCTTCACCATTCATCTGGCGCTGTTGAGTGAGGTGGTGCTTCTTAACTAGCTAGTTTTCGTATCCACGTGAGCTGCAATGTGTATGAATTGGATCAAGTATGATACAGCTGATGTCTTCTTTTTGTGTTGCTCAGAGGTGACTATTATGTGGTTCATGAAAGCTATGCTTGTTTTGATTTGTGGCTACTGTTTGTGTTGATGCTGAAAATTGCCATGCCGTTTTGTTTTGGGCAGTGATAGCCGCCGGTGCACCGACCCAACTTTCGGCGGTCACTGCTCGACCCTTAGATTAAAGAGATTAAAGACACGCCAGTCGTTGATAGCTAGCGAAACATTTTTCCGTCTCTTCCCCAATACCTGGTCAACGCCCAAAGGCACGGCGCTCGTCTCTGCTACAGTCCGTCGAAACAGCCACCGCAGCTGGGCGTCATGCCGGTTCCAGCTTGGCCCCACGCTAGCATCTCGCCTCGCCGGCTTGCGTCTGGTTGCAGCTTCTCCATGGACCAGTGCAGCTCATCGTGACTCGGGTGCACCAATGGTTGTATCAAAAAAGTCAGATGGTGCCAGCAAAAAATGTCACCGGTTGTAGAAAAAAAAAGCACCACTATTTGCACATCCCAGCAAAAACACTAACCATCTTTAGCAAAAAAATAAAACACTCTTGCCCGTTGCATCAAAAAATGTTGCCGGTTGCAGCAAAAGGCATTGAATTTGTGTATCCCAGCAAAAAACACTCAATTTGATTCCAACAAAAATTGTTGCCGGTGCCAGCAAAAAATGCCATGGGTTGCAGCAAAAAAGAATCCTCATTGCGCATCAAAACGAACAACAATTGTTCGATCCCAGCAAAAATAGCCATCGATTCCAGCAAAAATTGCTGCTGGTGCCAACAAAAAAAATCGCCGATTGTAGCATCTAGAAAAAACACTCGTCGGTTGCAGCAAAAACACACATCATTTCCAGCAAAAATGGACACTGGCCCCAGCAAAAAATGTCGCCGGTTGTAGCTTTCACTTACACGAGAGCGAAGTTTCTGCTTCGTCGCAGCTACCTCGTCGGCCTTGCCAGCACGGGTCATGTCCTTCAGACTTGCAGCTTCGCCGTTGAAGGGTTACAACCCTCATGCTCGCAGCACCATGATGGTGTGGGGATGGAGCTCATCCATGGCTGCTGGGAGAGGAAGCGGGAGGTAGGTGACGAGGAGTGTGTGGTTCATCCATGGTTTGTTGGTGAGATGTATGCTGGTGGTCATCAAGGGATCGGTGTGGCAGGGATTCAGCGCGTACGAGTGCTTCGCCTCTGAGGTCGTGAGAGGAGGGGAGAGAACAGAGAGATAAGGAGATGAAGAAGGAAGAAGAGGAAGAAACGAGTGGTTGACTCGTGAAGGGATAAAATGCAAAGCAGCGAAGAGATAAGAATTGTGTGGTCCGAAGTGGGCATCCAGCTGTAGTCAAGTAAAAACGGATGGTTGGATCTCGCCCGATCCAGCGGTGTGTGGGCCACCGGCCAAAGATTCGGCCGGCGTCCCGGCTGCGAACGTTTACCTTTTATTTTGCTTTTGAAATAATTGCCAACTGATCCGCCTCATGTTCTCTTATTTATATTCCATATATATTACGTGGTCTTCTCCGTACTTGAATATTTCGCAATCTTTATACCTCACATCGTTACCTGTTTAATTGGAGAATCAATTTGACGGCTTGATTCGTGGTCTTCTTAATAGTCAAAATTTAGTGTGTTTCCCTTTCTTGTTGTAGAGAAGACCAGTAGAATACCTTGTACTTGGAGGACTAGTTACTAAATTAGATGATTCCATGTTGCATCATAGCCAACTTCTCATAGAATTATTCTGTGGTAATTCAGTTTTCTTCATGCATCCACTATCATGAATGTTGATTGCCTGTGTTTCTGGTTGCAACCAGGATGATGCTTGATATGATGTCTGTAGCTCAGGTGTTGTTAATAACTTGAGTTGTGCTGTGCTTTGCAGTAAATATAATAATTCTGGACACAATTTCAGAAATCCGTTGGTGCTCCCGGGGGCGCATGCTCCTGCAAACGGAAAAAATAGTTCAAAGTATGAAAAAAATTCAAACGAAAAATTGGCACACACATCTCGGCATTACATGTCTGCATGTCAAGTTTCAGAGAAACCCGACATTTTTTGTGGCTCGTGTAAAAAAGACAAAAGGATGTCTTGTGAAAAGAATTTTTTTTGTTGAGTATAATGTTTTTTAGGAAAGAAGAGATAGATTAGGATTTGTTCTGGCTTGTCTTGTACTCCAAGTAGATCATTGTACTCCTATATATATGCCCACGAGGCTCAAGCAATACAACAACTGTTCTACCAAACCTCTCTCTCCCTTCTAACATGGTATCTATCGCAAGTCGATCCTAAACCCTAGCCGCCACTGCTTCCGCACCCGCGCGCCGCCCCCGGGGCGGTCGGCCTCCATAACCGCCGCCGGGGGCCGCGCCGCCCGTACCTAGGGTTCGTCCGCCGGCCGTGTTGGCCGGCTGCCCTAGAGAGTCTTTTTCCCGAGCCATTGCTCCGGGTTTTTTCGCTCTCTCGCCGGTCGTATTGTTCGGCGTTTTTTTTTTGTTTTCCGATCTAATCTTGATCATTTGCGTCGCCCGCCGCCGCCGTCGACCCCATGCGCCTCTACTCCGACCCCGGTGCGACCAGCCGGCCTCTCCTCCGACCCGCGGCCACGTGCGCTGAGGCGGCCTGTCCGGGCCAGCCGCCGTCTGCGCGTCGGTCCGCCCGTCGCCCTGCACCGGCCGTCACCGCCCTGCTCCGACCGGAACTACTGCATCGCCCCAACCCGGCGGCCTCGCGCCATGCGACGGCCAATCATAGCCGTCGCTCGCGTGCCGGCCCGCCCATCGATCCACGTCACCCGCCGCCGTCTCGTCTGCACGGCGGCCCGGCTGTCTACCTCGCCGGCCTCGTCCTCGGCTGCATCAGGCTCGTCGTCTGCCTCAACTCGGACGCTGTTGCTCCGTTGGTCGCTCGGTCCTCGCTGCCCGGGCGCCGCCGCTGCTTTGGCAGCCCGGGTGCCGGCGCTGACGTCCTGTTCCGTCCGCCGCCGCCGGCCTCATCCGGGACTCCGCCATCACTCCTTCACTGAGCGGCGTCCCCGACCTCGCGCGCGATCGGCTTGATCACCCGCTCGTCGCCGCGATCCGCCTCATTTACGCCGCGGATCGACCTGGCCTGTCGGTCACGCGCGCCTCCGCAGGTTCCGTGAAGATCGTCCCGAGTACTGCGCGCCTCTCCGCCGATCGAGCATCGGGCTGCCGCTGCGTCGCTCCGTCAGGCCGCAGCGCCGCCGCCCCCGTGGTTCTCCTCGCAGCTGCATCGACTCGTGCTTCGCCGCTGCGTCGCCCCTTCGGGCCGTAGTGCTGCGATACGCGGTCCCCGCCGCCGCCCCGAGGCCGTCCCCGCGGTTGCGCCGACTCGCGAACCGCCGTTGCGTCGCCCCTTCGGGCCGCAGCGTCGCGGACCGCGGTCCCTGCCGCCGCCCCGAGGTCTTCCCGCCGTCGCCCCGACCCGCATGCTGCCGCTGCGTCGCCCCTTCAGGCCGTAGCGTCGCGGCCCGCGGTCCACTTCGCCGTCACCGCGCGTCGACCTCCCGTGGTATATGCCGCGCCGTCTCCCTTGGCACGGGAACACCACCGTCCGCGCCGGTCTTCGTCACGTTGTCAGGGTTCTTTGTCTACTTCGAGCACCGCCGCCGCAAACCTAACCTAGCCGCCGCCGCCGCCGTCAGGCCGCCGCCGCCATTACCTTCGTAGCCGCCACCGTCGCCCGTCCACCCCCTTCGTCTTCGTCCAAGCACCAGCCCGTCGCCAGCGTCGCCGTTATCTACCCCGACCACTTCGTCTACTCCGACCACCGTTGGTGACGTCGGCCCCGCGCCGATGGACGCCGCAATCGTCGTCGAGTTCTTCTCTGCTGGCCCCTCCGACTTCTTCGACATGGCGTACAGCTCGTGCAGGTCCCTCGTCTACGCATGCCCGGTGCTGGCAACACCGATGCGTGCTTTCATCCATGACGTGTCCCCGGGCCTGGCAAGCCTGGTCGGCGCTTCGTCAACTTCGTCTTCGTCCGTCTACGCATGCCCGGTCCTGGCAACACTGGTGCGTGCCTTCGTCTACGATGTGTCCCCGGGCTTGGCAAACCCGCCGCGACGCGTCGTCAACAACATCTTCTTCCCGGCGCACCACTACTTCGACACCACAGCGCCCATGCTAACTCGGCGCCCCCTTGCGTCCGCGGCTCCCCGGCGACTTTCTCGACATCGGCTACCCCGACTCGACATCTTCGCACGGCTACCTCGACCACGGCTCCACCACATATGTTCTCGGCTACATCGACACACGGCACAAAGGGCTACCGCCTTGCTTGAGCAACCGTGTTCGCTTCCACTCCAGCCACGACTTCCACGATGCAACGACCGTTACGACTGTGTGGGGGGGGGGTGTCCGTCGGCTTGCCTTCGGATTCTTCTCCAGTCTCACCGTCTGCCTCGCTACCGTTGTGACTGCGGGTGGATGTTGAGTATAATGTTTATTAGGAAAGAAGAGATAGACTAGGATTTGTCCTGACTTGTGTTGTACTCCAAGTAGATCATTGTACTTCTATATATATGCCCACGAGGCTCAAGCAATACAACAACTATTCTACCAAACCTCTCTCTCCCTTCTAACATTTTTAACATCGGATTTAGTCTGTTTCACACACGAATCCATATGTTGTCAGTTTTTTGCGAAACAACTTTTTAAGCATGTACAATATCGAGATGTGCGCGCCAAATTTTTTTTTGGAATTTTTTGACATTTCAAAATATGTTTAAAACATATTTTAAAATCAGGAGCGCGTGCTCCCCTGTGCCAAAACGTCACTCTTGACACAATTTGCCTTTTGTTGTTTCTGGATGCGTAGGGTAGATCCAGATGTTAAGCATATCTCTGCCAGGGCTGGTGTTGTATTACACAGTTACTATATCCTGTTCAGAGTATGCATACATTGTTAACACTAGTGAAAACAATGGTCGTATTATCTCCTGGAGATCATTGGTTCCGGCCAAACGCAGTTATCAGGCTCTCGAGACAATTACCAGGATCCCTCTATTTGAGTATATACCTACCGTATTGATGCATGCATTGCACCGCCCAGCATGTGAAAACAGCTACAACCCTCAAAAGAAGTCATATTAAGATTCGCGATGTACATTTTGGTTTGTGAAGTTTTTCTTTTTGCAGGTCCATTTGGCTGGCAACTCACTCATATACTCAATATATATTGCTGCTGCTGGCTTCATGATCCATCATCAATCTCTGGGAGCAGTCGGGCGGCATTGAGTGCATCCGTTCGAGCATCAAGCTGATGGTCTTACACAACTTCCGAGGGGATGGAGAGGACGAAGACCATGCGAGATCTGCTTCCTCAAGTTCAGCCTGGAGAGCTTGGATACTGTTGGAGCTGTTTGGCCGAGCCGTCTACTCTGAAGTTGATAGCTAGGGATTTGGCTGCGGCTGAAATTTAAGGGACTGATCTTCAGAAAAATGCTGGAGCTGCTAGGTAAATTCAATCATCGGGTGATATCCTGTCACGTCAGCAGTTGCTCTTGGTTCTCTTTGTAGATTTTGTCTCTATGGGGTTAGTCAAACTGGAAAAAGGAACGATGCTGTAGTTTAAGTAGATATAAGTCATGTCTATGTGTATGGTTGTTCTCAAGTTTCTGAATTTTTGGCCGGCCGGTCCCTGAACAGAAGGTAGACCTTCTGATCTAAAGTCAGACTGAACAGGGTATATTCTGGACTGCATCTGTTAGTTAAGTGTTCATTTGGCATTTCAGGGAATAGTCTGCACTGCATCAGGGTATATTCTCTCTTGGTCAATTTCCCTTCATCTTATTGCTAAAATAAGTTTCCCTTTATCTTATTGCTTGTTATCCAGCAGTTCTTTCTTATTGTTTATTGTCAGGCTCTCTCTTGCCTACTAAGAATTTCTTAGACTCTGTTACTCATGATGATTCTCAAGGGGTAATTGTTGTATATGTGTGTAATCTATGTCAGCATGTGCGTGTATTATTTGTGGCACTCGTAGCTACTACTTTCTTAATGCAAATGCAAATGAGGAATTAGAAACAACCATATATCAGAAAAGTTGAAATACGGCCAACCATCCTGGTAATTGCACAAACAAATATTTCATCGCTAGCTTTCGTGCTACACAACCTACAATATTAGTGTGCCTCTTTTTTTGAAAATAACATACTAGTGGGTTCTCTACCCACACTCGTCGTATCCACAATTCAGGCTGCATCCCATCAATATTCACTTAGCCAGGATGATTTGGTGGAAAATGCTAAGGAACAGTCTGCCCTGCATGAAAACATTCTCCATTAACAGCTACATGATGCAACTTCTACCATGAGAGAATGTCAGAGAACTAAACCAACTGAAGTGAATGAGGAACCACCTAAATATCAACAAGAATGAATCAAAATGACAGGCCGGCGATGCCACATGAAATTATTAAGTCCGAATGTAGTATACAAAAACACGAAAAAAATTGGTTGGTGGTCGTCACCACTATGTGGCCAAGCAGCCTCCGGGAAGCATCACATTTGTCCGGATTCAGCCCTGCCCCTTGCTCGGGTCCGGTAAACTCTTCTTTCATTTGTCGCTCAGAAGTACCAGCAGATTGTGCTTTGTGGGCACCCCAGAACGACACCATCCATGAGGGGAGTGCAAGGTGTTGACCTGCCAGTCCTCATGTCCTAGACCATGCCCTGATCCCTACCCCACCAGCCGATCCAATATAAACAATCGCCAATGAGTCCCGAAATATCTTCTGCATATATCGACACTGAATTGTTCCTCCCAACAAACTATGTGTATCCCCTTAAGTCGGACACAATGTACCAACATGGTCGGCGCTGGGGTCATACCTTGGAACAAATATTTCATCGTGTGCTACACGACATCGACCCCCTCGTGGCAGCTGCGGAGTAACCATGCATGCCACATTCCTCCAGATTTGGTACAGGTTACCATCGCATAACACCAGGTTATTGGCGAAGAGATTGTGTTGTATGGTGGGGCGAAACTAGTGGCAATGTGGAACAGTAGATTGCTTCCCACAAGCCACAGCGCTTAGATCCGGTCCTTTCCCATGCATCTGGATGATCCGCTTGTTATGCACTACATGATATGTTGATGTGTGGCCCGCGAGGATGATAGGTTCCCGGCGGCGGTGTTCCGCCAGGCAGAGCACGTGGACATCTCCAAACGAGTGAGGCGGTAGACCCTACCATTTCCATGGTAGGGGTGGTCGGCGATCTGGTCTCCACCAGTGAGGCTGATGGGGTCGAGGACGGTCCACCTCCTAGCCCCAATGGTGCCGTCGGCAAGCCTATTGATGCCACATATCACAACGGCCACAAAGTCGTCAATGGCAGGGTCGTGTGCAAATACCATCTTGGAGACGAGGCAACTCTCGTAGATGAGCGGGGGCAAGAGTATCTCGGCGCCCGTGACGGGGTGGAAGATGTTGAGCAGGCTACGGATGTAGTCGATGCAGACGAAGAGGGCCAGCGATCCACTGCAGCAGCCGAGACAAGTCCTAACCGAGGGGATGGTAGTGAACTTGAAGGAGCGGCGCGTGGATGGGCATATCTCGCCCAAAGGTATGGAATTGAGCCTGAAGGAGCTACGCGAGAGGATCGAGACTGCAGTGGTAGGACGGTTGATGGTGCTAGCTGTGTAGCCCCTGGCAGGGTCATCGGCGTGGTCCACGGGCAGCAACGACAATGGCTGCATGAGCGCGGATCGCCATGTCATGCAGGTGCTCCGCGCACTCGCGTAGCACATGAGGACACCATGTCTGTCGGCAGGTCTGTCCAGCTCCGTCATGACAATATGGTGGGCAAGGATTTCAATGAGGTTGGGGAATTTCTAAATGAACAACGAGGGGCTTTTGCTCTCACAAAGAAAAAAAGAAAGAAAAAAAGAAAAAGAGAAGTTGAGTGCCCTGGCCTACGATGGAAATCTTTTAAAATGTCTGACTGAGCCACCGAAATGTGCATGCAGCAAATTGCTATCAGAAATTGCGGTGAGATCGAGAGCGGCGATAGAGCACACGAGCACACCTGCTCCTGGTACTTGTACGAATGGGACAACGGCGCATGAGGACGTGTAAATGCGATAGTATATGGCAGGGGTGCATATGCAACGTCCCAACAGTGGTCTACGACGCCGTGTGAGAGACAACACGATGACGGTACCCCGTGTACATGTTCTATTGGTACACAAAAACTTACAGACATGGAATGGCACCCATCATGTTTATGGTATTTTCCGTGCACAATGTCAGAGAAGGCGCACTCGAATAATATCAAAAAAAGCATTTTGGAATAAATAGCTGCCACTTTAACATTTCAAAGGTTTGTATAATTTAAATCATGTGCATTCTGTTAACCATTCACGTGACGCCACGTCACACTTTTAATGTCTAGGAGTGTCGTGCAGACAGATGCTTGAGTAGACGGGAGGTGTGTGAGTGCATTCCGCAGCGCAGGCTGACTAGGAGGCGTGTAAGTTGTCCTCCAGTGTGCAGGCTCACCGGGAAGCGTGCGAGCAGAACGCTGTGCAGGCTCACTAGGAAGCTAGCCCTTCGACTTCCATGGACGCCCGCCTTGCTAGCATCCTCTCCATTGATGATGCCCGAGCCGCTGTTTAATACGGCCGGCCATATTGTTCGCTTCCCATTCCACTCCTGCACCAATGCCATGGCACAGAATGATAATCTGCAAATAGTCTTTCAGTTTGGTGAAGTCGACTTCGAGCTGGACGAGATAGAAAATAAGGAGGAATGGGGCCATGAACATGGCCCTGAATGAGCTGGTCGTGGCGGTTGCTGCCCCCGCGCCCGTCCCAGTTCCTATCCCCGCGCACCCGCCAGCGACCATCCATGTAGTATTGACGGGCTGGACGCCGAGAACTATCACAGAGCTGGAAGCCGCGGGCGTGAGCGAGGTCGTCGTGTACCTGCGCGAGCTCGTGTACATGCCAACGTCAGTGTCCGTGCCCGTGCGCGTGCGTGCCCCTGCACCCGCCGCGGTGCCAGTCACAGTGTGTTTGCCAGCACCAGCCACACATCGTGCCCATGCGCGCGCCCCCCTCGGCGTCAGGGGACGCTGCCGTCGACCGCAACGTCGCAGCGCTGCGAGTTGTCGTCTTCCCGCGCCCCATCCGTCGATCGCGCGACGAGAGGATGTTTGATTTCCAAGTGAAGAACATTATGTGTTGCCTTGAAGACTTCAACAGCGGCGTCCCGGAGGATGACAACGACAATGCTGGTGCGACACGCCGGCTCCGCTGCCGCCAGAATTAGTTTTTTTGTGTTTAATATTTTATCTTAATCGTATGAATATAAAGTTGCAATGTGACTGAATGTAATATATGGTTTGAACAAACCTGCGTTTTTCTCTCTGGATGTACATACTTATCAAACTTTTTTTTAAAGTCAATGGTTTTTAAATTTAAAACACTCATCGCAAATATTTAGATAGAATTCCCGTATGCAAATCGACAACTTCCTCAGTAAGCCAAGGAAAAATGTACCGAACAGGATTTGTGCTGCTCTTCATCGTAAACGTTTCAGATAGAACACCCGCATGCAAAGTGAGAGTTATGGTCTTCCCTGGTATGCTAAGGGAAAATTCGCGGCATAGGATTTGTGCATCGTTTCCACGCAAACAGTTCAGATTGAAGACGGTATGCAAAGCGAGACTTCGCCACTAAGCCAAGAGAAAATCTAGCACGCGGCATTTGTACATCCCTTCAACGCAAACGGTTTTTTGGATGACCTGTGTGCAACCACGTATAAATAATTTGGTAAGATTTGCATCTGTCAACACTGCCATTTGATAAAATTTGCAGGTAAAATTCACTAGCATTATCAAAATTTTGTAAAAAAAATCGGTAAGAATAGATTTATTCATAGGTTAAGAAGTCGTTCTTTATACAAACAATTCAACTCGACAGCTCAACCGACCAAACTTTTCCCTAATTGTTGCCAATCACATACTGAAATAGCTAGTTCAACTATATATACTAGCTAATTTTAAGTATGTTGTACAGTCAACCACATCTATAGTCAGATGAACTGAACAAAATAGCCCCTAAAGACTACTACATTGGGGCTTTGTACTACTTCCAGCAGCGCGTGTGTTGAAGCCACGGCGGCCGTCAGGCTCTTTCCATGCTCGACGATGTGCTCATCCTCCTCCTGGAGGAAGTCGATGTAGTGCGCAAGGTCACCGGCGCACATGCGGGGCTCCACCGCCACCTCCCGCCTTCGGGCGGTGGTGGCCGAGGGGGCGATGACCCCGACGGTTGGCGGTGTGTTGGCTACCACGGCGGCTGACGGTGGGGTGGCGGCCACGACCTTCACCTGCCGCCTTAGGGCGGCGGTGGCAGAGCGGATGATGGCCACGGTGGTCGATAGTGGGGTGGAGGCCACGACGGCCACCTCCCGCCTTCGGGCCGTGGTGGCGAAGCAGGCGATGTCCTTGGCTCTCGACGGCGGTGTGGCGGCCACGACGACGGACGGTGTGGCGGCCACGACGACAGACGGTGGGGTGCCGCCAACAGCGGCCGGCAATAGCTGCCGATGGGCAGCGGCGGCAGAGCGTGTAGTGGGTGTTGCGCACACACCCACAGGGACGCCACATGCACTACACTACGCGAGGGACTGCGCCTCCGCCACGGTATAGTCGCCCAGTTGGAGCTGTCCTCTGATGATGGCGGAGTGGCTGAGTGATGACAACGGACCGGTGCCATCGGCGATTGTGCGAGAAGCAGACGAGCTAAGCTACATGGAGGGAGGGGAAAATGCAACGCAGGACTTTGGGGGATTTTTCCTTGACGGGCGGGAAGCTTGCACAGCTATGCGCGGAAACCTGCGTGGTTGCGCGCGAACGGGCTCACCGACGATTCATTGACGCCACTTCGAGCCACCGTTTGGCCAAAAGAACACCCCTGCGCACTGCTCAAGTTTGCGCTGCCCCAACACGTCCAGGAGGTCTGCGTACAATAATGTGCTTGAGAAACAGACCTTTGGCTGCAACAAGTCAGGGATGCCTAAAGTAAATGAAGATGTTGTTTTTGGCATGATTCGTGGTTTTTGGGCGACTTCGTTCATCGGTGTCGGCGACCTAGGTCACGAGAGCAGGAGGGTAGGCGAGTTTGTGCCTTGTGTTAGGCAATTTAGGTTGGGTGCTTCGGTTGTTTTTCGGCGACTTGGTTCATCTGGGTCAGCATCCTAGGTCGTACGGTGAGAGGGGGTAGGAGAATTTGTGCCTCGTGTTAGGCGATTCAGGTTGGGTGCTTCGGTGGTTTTGGGCGACTTTGTTTGTCGGTGTCGGTGACCTAGGTCGCGAAGGGAGAGGGGGTAGGCGAGTTTGTCCCTCGTGTTAGGTGATTTGGGTTGGGTGCTTTGTTTGTATTGGGCAACTCGGTTGGTCGGGGTCGGCGACCTAGTCACCAGGGGAGATGGGGTAGGCGAGTTTGCCCCTCGTGTTAGGCGATTCGGGTTGGGTGACTTGGTTCGTCGAGGTTGGCAACCTAGGTCACGAGGAAAGAGGGGGTAAGCGTGTTTGTCCCTCGTTTTAGGCAATTCGGCTTGGATGCTTTGTTGGTTTTGGGCGACTTGGTTCGTGTATTTGATAGGGGGCCTGTCACCCCGTGTACCTAGTGTTGAGGGCGAAGATTTTCCGCGACCCGCAATCTTTTTTACAGGGCGCGGGCTGATACGGTGTCTGATTGGGACAATTTTTTTTTTACCTGAAACCGTAAATGAGCAGTTATTTGTGGGTCAGCGCTTTTTAAGGGAACCACTAGAGATGCTCTTACCTTCCCCCTAGCCTAAGTTGTGTTGCCTACTAAAGAAAAACAGATGCCAACTTAGGCAACTTTAGTGTATGAGATTAGGTGACTCGAAGGATGGATGAGCTAACTTAGTATATGGGCCGGGGTTTATGCCACGAGTTCTCGCAACCACAACGCTAAAGATCAGCCACACTATTACAAAACAAGCGATCGAACTTCAGAACCTTTATTTATTTTCCTTCGTGTTATTTTTATAATATATTTATGTTTATTTTCCTGTGAGTCATTCTAAAATCTGATCCATTTAACATCATTTATCTTATTGAAATTCGTCATAAAGATCACTTTGGCTTATTGAAATTCATCATAAAGATCACTTTTGCAGAAAATGTTCACAACACATAATTTTTCCCGTGTGACAGTGTGTAAGTTAGCAAATGGTATTTTCATGGCATGGATGCATTGGAGGACAATATTTTGAATAGTTCAAAAATCAAATATTAACGATTAAAAAACAAAAACAAAAACGATCTCTTACCTTCTTACCTCCCATGTGAAAAGACGGGGTAAGAGGGAGGGATCCGGCTTGCCTGCTCCCTCCCCATGCTCCCATCCGTGCTCCCACTTCATCCTACGACTGTATTTTTTCCTTTTTCCTTTCCAATCTAATCATCTTCCACCTGATTTTAAGGGGGTGGGCGGGACCTTGTTTTGTTCCAATCAAATCAAGCCATGTACACGGAAGCACGGATGGGCGCACACGCGGGGAGCAGGCAAGTCTCGTCTAAGAGGGAGCATGTTAAAATTACTCAATGTGAATGTACATTACAGATATATAAATTCAGGGATTAGATAAGTAAATACCATTTTATGAGCTACACAAAAAGACAAAACAATGATTCCTAAATGGTGAACAGTGTACTCCTCAAACAATTTAATCTTTCGGAATTTCTTGAAACGTCAAAAACCATTTTGGCACTATCCAAAATACAATACTAAGGGAAGCACGTGAACCAAAGTGTTTTCTCAAGAGCATGGCGGGTGCTACGGGGTGTCGCTAGTGACACATCGTGGATGGCAGAGGAAAGTAGGGCGACGACGAAGTGAATGGTGGCCGGCCAATGAGTATAATTTTCACTACCTTCGTTCAATATTAATTCATGCTCAAACGGATATATCGTTGTTATTTCTAATGTGAAGTCACTTTACTATTTGTGTAAAGTGGTGAACAGTCAAGAAGCAACCATAGTTTGGGTGATTATTGGGGTGGTTATAATTGTACCCACCCTTGTGTCTCATTTTGTTAGTGCCATATCTACAACGTTATGGAGATTGCACCATGTGTGACTAGTTGTTGCACCTTAGAGCATCTCCAGCCGTTGGCCCCCTAGAGGGCTCAAAAAATCGCCGCCTGGAGGTGAACCGGCGCGAAAATCGGCTTGGGGGGCGAATGGGTTCCCAACCGCCGCCCCCAGGCGTCGATCTCGGCCCAACTTTGACGTACTTTTGTCCGCTATCCAGCCCACTTCGGCGCGAAACGGCCCATCATCGGCGCAAAATTGGCCCATATTCGCGGTGCTTCGTCGCTTTGAGCTATTTTTTATCACATAGTTCATCACAAAAAATTAATAAAAACCAAATAGTTTAACAAATAGTTCAATACAAATCATATAGTTCAACAAATAAAAAACTCATATTTCATCACGCCAAAGGAAATATGCCCTAGAGGCAATAATAAAGTTATTATTTATTTCTTTATATCATGATAAATGTTTATAATTCATGCTAGAATTGTATTAACCGAAAACTTAGTACATGTGTGAATACATAGACAAAACAGAGTGTCCCTAGTATGCCTCTACTAGACTAGCTCATTGATCAAAGATAGTTATGTTTCCTAACTATAGACATGAGTTATCATTTGATCAACGGGATCACATGATTAGGAGAATGATGTGATGGACTAGACCCATCCGTTAGCCACTATGATGGTTTAGTTTTACTGCTATTGCTTTCTTCATGACTTATACATGTTCCTATGACTATGAGATTATGCAACTCCCGAATACCGGAGGAACACCTTGTGTGCTATCAAACGGCACAACATAACTGGGTGATTATAAAGATGCTCTACAGGTGTCTCCGAAGGTGTTCGTGGTGTTGGCATAGGAAAAGGGCTACTAATGGCGCACCGGTTTTGCCCATTAATGGCGCACTACTGGTGCGCCATTACTAGCACGCCATTAGTATTATTTAGTAATGGGGCACCTCTGGTGCGCCATTAGTATCTGGTATACTAATGGCGCACCGCTGGTGCGCCATTAGAATAGTGCACGGTGCGTCATTAGTATGCCTCCCAGGGGGCCATCTATACCCAGCTGCTTTAGCATAGTAATGGCGCACTACATAGAAGCGCGTCATTAGTAAATTTTTTTCAAATTTTTTTTCAAATTTTTTTATTTCAAATTTTTTATTTTTTTTTCCTTAATCTCAGGTCATTATGGCTTAATATGGGGTCAATTTGCTTAATCTCAAGTCAAATCGTAGTCTGTGGTCACCGATCCTTACACTACTCCAGCCCGAGCACGCTTAACTTCGTAGTTCTATCCAACCCCAGCACCAGCTCACTTCACACGCACTTGTTGATATATCTATCATATCAATCCTATTAACCCTTCTTGATGTCTAGGAGTTTGTTAATGTTCATGAGTATGATGAAATTTTGAAAATATATTTCAAACTTCCCGGTCATATTACGTATCATATTTTGGAAAAAAAATATAAATTTTTTTTTCGAAAATTTTATAATTTTTTTCTGTTACTAGTGGCGCACCTAGCAAACGGTGCGCCACTAGTAAGTTTGAAATTTTTTGAATTTTTTTGCCTGTAGATCTTAAAAGCCTCGTAACTTTTTTCTGTTAGGTTTTTGGGGATTTTGAAAATGTTTAACGGGGTTCACCCAGTTAAATTCGGATGTAACTTTTCGAGTAGATGATTTTTCATATAAAAACTTTTTAATCCGAGTTCGTATGCAAAAATTATGCCCGTTTTACTAAATTCCAGAGATATTTTGCAAATAAAGTCAAAATTTATATTTGTAAATTTTCACAACAAGTAGACCACATATCACATGGGAAACTTATTTTCTTTTATTTTTTTGACATTTACATCATTTTCTTTTATTTATTTTTGAACTGGAAAAGGCGGTCCACGGGGGGTGCAATAATGGCCAAGTTACTAAGGCGCACCGTGGGAGTGGTGCGCCATTAGTAGTTCAACTACTAATGGCGCACCACTCGTGCGCCATTAGTAAGTTGAACTTCTAATGGCGCACCACTCCCACGGTGCGCCATTAGTATTTTTAAAAAAATTAAAAATTACTAATGGCGCACCGTGGATGTGGTGCGCCATTAGTAGTTTAACTACTAATGGCGCACTATCCACTGGTGCGCCATTAGTAGTTTTGAACAGAAAATAAAAAAAAATTGTTACTAATGGCGCACCACGTCAACGGTGCGCCATTAGTATCCCAACACATGGTGTGCCATTAGTATATACTAATGGCGCACCGCATGGCTGGTGCGTCATTAGTGTCAATTCCATCTATAGCCCTTTTCCTAGTAGTGTGTCGGCGAGGTATCTCTGGGCCCTCTCGGTAATACACATCATAATAAGCCTTGCAAGCAAATGACTAATGAGTTAGTCACGAGATGATGTATTACGAAACGAGTAAAGAGACTTGCCGGTAACGAGATTAACTAGGTATGGTGATACCGACGATCGAATCTCGGGCAAGTAACATACCGATGACAAAGGGAACAACGTATGTTGTTATGCAGTTTGACCGATAAAGATCTTCGTAGAATATGTAGGAGCCAATATGAGCATCTAGGTTCCGCTATTGGTTATTGACTGGAGATGAGTCTCGGTCATGTCTACATAGTTCTCGAACTCGTAGGGTACGCACGCTTAACGTTTGATAACGATCGGTATTATGAGTTTATGTGTTTTGATATACCGAAGGTAGTTCGGAGTCCCGGTTGAGATCGGGGACATGACGAGGAGTCTCGAAATGGTCGAGACGTAAAGATCGATATATTGGACGACTATATTTGGACATCGGAAAGGTTCCGTGTGATTCGGGTATTTTTCGGAGTACCGGAGAGTTACGGGAATTCGCCGGGGAGTATATGGGTCTTATTGAGCTTTAGGGGAAAGAAAGAGAGGAGGCTGCGCCCCCCCCCCCCTCCCCCCCCCCATGGCTTAGTCCGAATTGGACTAGGGGGAGGGGCTGCGCCCCCTCCTTCCTTCTCTTCTCTTTCCCTTTCCTTCTCTCCTACTCCTACTACTTGGAAGGGCTCCTAGTTCTACTAGGAAAGGGGGAATCCGACTCCCGGTGGGAGTAAGACTCCCTTAGGGCGCGCCATAGAGAGGGCCGGCCCTCCCCTCCTCCACTCCTTTATATATGGGGGTAGAAGCACCCCATAGACACACAAGTTGATCAGTTGATCTCTCCTAACCGTGCGCGGTGCCCCTCTCCACAGAAACACACCTCGGTTATACCGTGGCAGTGCTTAGGCGAAGCCCTGCGCCGGTAGCTTCATCATCTCCGTCACCACGCCGTCGTGCTGACGAAACTCTCCCGCGAGGTTCTACTGGATCAAGAGCTCGTGGGACGTCATCAAGCTGAACGTGTGCTGAACGCGGAGGCTCCATACGTTCGGTGCTTGATCGGTTGGATCACGAAGAAAGTTCGACTACATCAACCGCGTCACTTGACGCTTCCGCTCCCAGTCTATGCGGGTACGTGGACACACTCTCCCCTGTCGTTGCTATGCATCTAGTAGATAGATCTTGTGTGTTCGTAGGAATTTTTTTTGAAATACTACGTTCCCCATCACACACGTCGAGCTAGGGGTTGCCCTTGAGCCTCCATAGGTGCTCCACCAGATCCTGCTTCAGCTTTTGATGCACCTGTGGGTCTCGGATCTCCTGACGCATGTTGAGAAAGGCAGTCTAGGTTGCCGGTAGCTGGTGATCAACTTGAGCAAGAGGACCCTGCCTGTAATATGGTTCAGTGTCGAACATTGGCTCTTCCTGCTCGCTTGCAATGGTCATGTTATGCAAGATAACAAAACAAGACATGATCTCCCACATTTGATCTTTCGGCCAGGTATGAGCGGGGTACTGGACAATAGCAAATTGAGATTGGAGCACACCAAATGCCCGCTCGACATCCTTCCCGCAAGCTTCCTGAACCGTCGCAAAGTGGGAGTTCTTGCCTCCCGGCATAGGGTTTGAGATAGTCTTCACAAATGTAGACCATCTCGGATAGATGCCATCTACTAGGTAGTATCCCTTGTTGTAGTGCCACCCATTGACCTCGAAGTTTACCGGAGGAGCACGACCTTCGACCAGCTTGGCGAAGATAGGAGAGCACTACAGTACATTGATGTCATTGTGAGTTCCTGGCACACAAAAAAGGAGCGCCAAATCTAGAGGTCATGTGTGGCCACTGCCTCAAGTACCACACTACAACCGCCTTTGGTGCCTTTGTACATCCCCTGCCAAGCAAATGGAAAGTTTTTTCATTTCCAATGCATGTAGTCGATGCTTCCAAGCATCACAGGAAATCCACTTGCTGCATTATGTGCTAGGACCCAGGCAGTGTCTTCAGCATTGGGTGATCGCAAGTATTGCGGTCCAAACTCTGCCAGCACTGCCTGCAGAACTCGTGGACTCGGCCATTCACCCATAGTAGTCCAGTGAATCACCGGGAGCTCCGTATGCAAGCATCCTCATAGTTGTCGTGCACTTCTGGATTAAGGTGAATCCAAGTGTACCGGTGCAATCCTTATTGCACTTGAAGTGGTTGTCAAACTCCCGGAAGGAATTCACAATCCTGAGGAAAAGTTTTCGGCCCATCCAATAACATCGCCGAAATAGTTTGTCGCCATGCAGTGGAGCGTCGGCAAAGTAGTCAGAATAGATCATGCAATAGCCTTCTAGTCAATGCTGGTTCTTTTGTTTCAGCCGCCCCGACGCAAAGCCACCTCGCCGCGGCTTTGCATCCCTTGCGAGCAGGCCAGCCAAGGCGGCAAGTACCATGAGATGCTCTTGGTCTTGGACGTCGGCATATTCTTCCTCCTCCAGCAGCACTGCGAGCGCCTCCTGGTCGTCCGAGTACATGGCCGAAGAGGCAAATCGCCAAACACCTGGAGGGCGGGGCGGGCGCACCGCCGCCGGTATCACGCCATGCACGGCCGGAGCGCCGAAAAATAGGCCCAGGAAGGTGGCAGAGAGGTTGCCGCGGCGAAACCCTCTCTCTTCTCCGGTGGGGAACGACCAATATAGTGGTGGTGGGCCGTGGGGCGGCGCCGAGATCGGCAAGGTGGCGGTGGGCGCGTTGGGGAGGGGGGCGAATATGTCGACTTTTCGCCTGACAGTGTGGCCCAGACGTGGCTTCCGTCGGAGCCCCCGAGTGCCCCCCAGTGCACTGGGTTCGGCCTGGGATCGCCGGGCGAAAAAATGGGACAAGCCGGCGGATTTCGACGTCTTGAGGGTGCGACTGGGCCTTTTTTCGATGTCGGTGCGAAAAAATCGACTTGAGGGCCTGTTGGGAACACGGCTGGAGATGCTTTTATTCCCATGTTTCTAGTACTCTGTTGCACCACTCAAAAGAATTTTTGTTTAACAAAAATTAGCATTATCACATCAATGACATTACATTAGAGCAAATGCCGATGAGCATATCAAAAATAGAAACTTTAAGTATATAAAACTATGATATCATTTGTATTTTTATCGCTCGGTGATTACTATTAGTGGTACTATTTTTGTACCAAGTATAGAGCACAAAGACGTTAACAACTTATTCTGAACCTTGCAAGACACATTTGACTACAGAAAATTGGTAAATAATTGAAACAATTGTTCTATTTACAAGCTAGAACTTTCTAGAAATAATAGTACGTAGCCATAGAATAAAAACTTTGATAAACATATCTGCTAGACCATATGATTTAGCGATATGTACTATATAGTTTATGCAGTTGAAAAAAGTTAATTCACCGAGAGATTTGTTATCAAATACCCAAAAATTCAGTACAAAACATATTTATTTCTAATGGTATATATATGCATTTTTTCTAGGTGCTATATATGCATTACAAACGTTTAACAAAGTTCACTATAAATAGTATTTTGGTAACTTTATTAAGTGCTTAACTATTCTAAATAAACAATATAAGCATATACTCATTTAGAATTTAGCATTAATTATTTACATAAAAAGTGTATAAAGAGGTAAAAGAACTCAGTATATATTACTGTTACCTCCTTGTTGGGACCTGAACCGAAAAACTAATCGAGATTGCACCGGTTTAGGCAATTGGGTTGCTCGTCGATCACATGAGCTCCATCACATGCCTTGACATGTGGATGTTAAGGTATCCTATGTGTTGACAGCAGTTTTTAGTCCGCATAATATGTAATTATGGTGACCTCAAATGATGAAGTTTTTAATATGAGAAATCTTTGTCTCATCAAAATTAAGAATTTTAATGTCTGGGTCATTGTCATCCAGTCTCATCTCGGGGCCGAAGTTGTATTCGGAGTACTAAGGTTTTGTGTTCAGAGTACTGTTCGACCGATTACGATGGCCTCTCATAAAGGGAGATTTCTAAACGGATTGTATTCGTCTCATCCGACTGCTTGATTTTCATGCTTAAATTATATTAATCTGTGATTGTATGCAAAAGCTAGAACCGCTGCCAGCCAGACCCATCCGGCCCTTTGCCGACAGCCGAGTCCGGCTGGATCTTCTTCCCTCGGGCATGGGACACCATGTGGAGCCCAGTCCAGTCCCTTCGACCAGTGCCACCTGGGTATAAGTTTTTGTGTATTTAATAAATATGTGCAATGTATTATAAATTTGATAAGTATGTGCAGAACATTGTCTACTTCAGCAGGGTATAGTATGCTAGAAGAATTTTCAGAAACGAGTATTGCTAGCTGGTACCTGATTTGCTGACTGATTATGGCCACATATTAGCTCAGAATCTTCCTCGGTATCATGCAACCACTACTCAGCACGACATGCTTCTATAAACATCGACAGGAGGGAATTGACATGCTTCTATCAATAAAAACACCCAAGAATCATCTCCCTTGCTAGGTACACTGCAATGTAAAAAATAAATGTGCAGGTTTGGTTTTTTCAAACATTTGCCGAGTGTGGCCAATAAATTGTCTAATGATTTTTCATATAATTGCCTACGGGTATATGCAAAATCAATAACATTTTGTATCCCCGTGTAATGAATAATATTGTGTGAAGCAATTTCAGCTCTACGAGACCCAGCTGCTTGATGTCACAGAATTCAGAAAGGACTCTGGTTGATGTAGGCAATTCTGATTAACATAGACGGGCATTTCTTAACAAGATCTGAGGCAAGTTAATGTTGAAAAAGAAGAAGTGCTTATGATGCTAGCTAGCAAGAAACATGAAAAAATGCGGCAAGTCTTCCATGTCTGCTAGCAACACGAGACGGAATCAGATCAGGAGCGAGCAAAATTACAGAAGATCTTACTATGCTTCCTCTAAAATGAATTCATGCATTGAGCAGTACCTCGGCACCCTCACTCTGGCGAGATTTCGGTTCCAGCTCGCCGCGTCGGTCGAGCACCACCGTCCACCAGCAGTTGTCGCTCCCGCTCACTACATCTTGTGCCGCAGGGCCGCCGGCGAGATGCTTTAGATTGACGCCTGCGCCACCATAGCCAGCTAGCGAGATGCTATAGATTGACGCCTGCACCACCATAGCCAGCGGTTGGAGTACACCGGCGTGCTCTTGTTGGTTTTCAGGCCTAACCTAGACTGCCTCTCTCTCTCTACCTTGCTCTAGCTCGAACCAGAAGAAGAAAGGAGGAAGAAGAAGCTGTGGTGGACGCTGGACACAGAGGTTTCCCGGAGCACGTACTCCGCCCGCCGCACGAACGGCTTTCTTTCTTGAGCACAAACTCAGCACCGGCCACGCCGTTACAATGATCGATCAGGGGCTTATATAGCCGGGCCTGCGTTGGGCACAACCCACACGCACCCACCCCTCCTGGCGCACCGATCGGCCCGCTCAGCTCGCGGCCACCTCGCGCACGTACGCGTGCAGCTCGCGGCGAGCCCCGCAGCGATCACGCTCAGCCCACGACCCCGTAACCTCCCGGTCTACACTACGCACGCTAGCTGGGTCCGCGCACACACGCACGCACCAGCCTAACTCACGCACGCACACACACACACACCCTGAGCCATGGACCCGGTGAGATCCGGCCCGCGCCCGACGCGCCCTGCGCGTGCTCACGCGGCCACCACACTCTGGCCGTGGCTCATTATTCCAACATTCACCCCCTGAGCCACGGCTCAGAGGAGTGCCGGCTCCTCGACGTCGACGTCCGCCAGAAGAGCTCGCTCCGCCGCCGCTTTCTTCGGCCTTGTGCAGTCCCGCTTGAAATGGCCGCGCTGCCCGCAGTTGTAGCAGCGTCCTCGCCTCTTCCCGCCACCGCCAGACGCCATGCTCGCCGTCCCGTCGTCGTCGTCGTTGTAGCCGCCACCGCCCTGCCTGCGCTGCCGTGCCGCCCATTGTGCCGCCGTGTACAGAAGCTCCTCGCCGTCGCGCCTGCCGCCGTCCTGTCTGCGACGCCGGGTCCGTTCTTCAAACGCCTTGAGTCGCCCCAAAACCTCCTCGAACGGCATTGTTTCCACGTCACAGAATTGCTCTATTCCGGCGACGGCGGGGTAGAGGCGATCGGGCACTGTGTCCAACATCTTCTTCACGAGCGCTGCGTCGTCGAGCACCGCGCCTAGTCCTGCATAGCGCGCCGTCATGACCCCGAGCTTCCCTGCGTAGCTGTCCAGGTCGTCGCCGTCCGCCATCCGCAGCTGCTCGAACTCCCCGCGAAGCGACGCGAGCCGGGCCGCCCGCAAACGATCGGCGCCGACGAAACGCACCTTGAGGGAGTCCCATACCTCCTTCGCGGTGGGCTTCGTCGACACCGGCAGCAGCACCTCCTCCGAAAGCGCCCCGAGGAGCAACGCCCTCGCCGTCTTGCTCTTGCCGGCGTCGATCGCCGCGCCCTCCGCCGGAGCAACCACCCCCCACAGCCCCTGAGCATCAAGCAAGGCCTCCACCTTGATCGCCCAGGGGATGTAGTTCGTCGTCGTCAGTGGCGGGACCGGCAACGAGTAACTGCCACCACCACCGCCGTGCGGAACAAGTGCCATGGCCGCCGGTGAACCCCTCGAACCTGGTCGCTCTGATGCCAAATGTTGGTTTTCAGGCCTAACCTAGACTGCCTCTCTCTCTCTACCTTGCTCTAGCTCGAACCAGAAGAAGAAAGGAGGAAGAAGAAGCTGTGGTGGACCCTGGACACAGAGGTTTCCCGGAGCACGTACTCCGCCCGCCGCACGAACGGCTTTCTTTCTTGAGCACAAACTCAGCACCGGCCACGCCGTTACAATGATCGATCAGGGGCTTATATAGCCGGGCCTGCGTTGGGCACAACCCACACGCACCCACCCCTCCTGGCGCACCGATCGGCCCGCTCAGCTCGCGGCCACCTCGCGCACGTACGCGTGCAGCTCGCGGCGAGCCCCGCAGCGATCACGCTCAGCCCACGACCCCGTAACCTCCCGGTCTACACTACGCACGCTAGCTGGGTCCGCGCACACACGCACGCACCAGCCTAACTCACGCACGCACACACACACCCCCGAGCCATGGACCCGGTGAGATCCGGCCCGCGCCCGACGCGCCCTGCGCGTGCTCACGCGGCCACCACACTCTGGCCGTGGCTCATTATTCCAACAGCTCTTTCGGCGTTACCAATGCGCAAGCCGTCTGCGTCCCCTTTGTGCGCATCTCCGGCCCAGCCGCTTGCCACTCTCCTCGAGCTCTTCACCGTGGAGGAGGGTACCAGCACTCTGTCTGGCTAGCTCCTCCAGCTCTCGCTCGCTCTCTGTCTTTCTCAAGGGATTGAGGAATGGATAAGAGCGGCATGAATGGATTGAAGAAAGGAGTGGACGAGAATAAAGGAAGGGGAAGACATAAGGTTTTTTTTTCGAAAAGGAGGGAAGACATAAGGTGGTGGGCCCCACGACACGATCCGCGATTGTACACACACGCGCACGACAAGGAAATCAAATTCGAGCCAGAAGAGTCCTTGGATTTTTATTATCTGACAGGGCAAGGTTTACAATTTTAAGAAGAGGAAGCCCATAAAATCTAACAACACACGCACGACCCGTATAACCCCATCTCGTTCAAGGAAACGTCTCCTCCGCTGGTTGCATTATTCCGATCGCAGATAGCCGTATTATAGTTTAATTTGATGCAGGCTGTAATGCATTTATGTTGGTTGCATTCACCAATATCAATACGGGCGCAATCTTTCAGCGCAGCACCTGAACCACACAATTTACAGATACACCCAAAAAATCATGTTAGTAAGTGTTTCCATGATCCTAATTTACAATATGGAATTTCAGTACTACGATCCGAGCCATCTTAACTTACCGAAGGACATGAGGAGCAGGGCCAAGGAGAAGGCAGCAAGCAGTTGAGCGCTCTTGAACGCCATGGCCAATTTCTCGGTCGAATGAAATTGTTGGATGCAATGGGAGTGTGAGGAGAAGAACATGATGATGGAGTGCTATTTATACAAGTGATGGATATCTTGGCCTCATGGCCCTGCATTAATGTCTCAGAAGGATATGTGAATCAAAATGTTGCATATTGGTCAGAATTAATTGTGTTCATCGATGTTGATTAATACTTGCCTAATCTCTAACCCCGGTTGTGGCTTATGACAAAGGTCGCTAGTGTGCATTCGTTAATACCCCGAATAAATGTTGTAGTACTAAATACGTATACGGGTAATGAACGTTGATATCATTGTAGAAAATTAATTGCGCATTGATACTACGTAGAATATAAATGAAGCATTAATTGTGAGATTAGCACAAACATTAATTATTTGGTATGTATTCATTGCATGCCAAACATGTTGAGCATTCCCTGTTGAAGCAATCTAGGTCATTTGATTGACCTATTTTGATGGCCGAGATTAATTGAATATGCCCCTTGGGTCTTTTTATATTGGTATTTATATAGGTGCAAATCAATTATCAGTGATCAATTTCTACTCTTATCTCTACTCTAAAAGGGAAGTTGGTAGTTCGATATCCTGGTTCATTTTCGCCTCACCTGTTTATTTTTCTCTACCCTCCCATCATCCCCCTTGCATTGGTTTATTTTGGCCTCATCTCTCAACACCCCATCCCATTGGATTTTTCTCCCGCACATTGAAAAACCAAATCCAATTAAAGGGGGAGATCTTGTGATGCTTGCTTTGGTAGTTGCTGATTCAATTCATTTACCAAAATAATAGTAAATAATAGGAAACTAAGAATTCATAAATCCCGCCATATGTATGAGACAATATTTCTAAAAGACATACATAAGAATTTTCTCAATATTCTTCCAAAACAAAATCAAACAATTCTCAATAATGAGTCGCTAATCGAGTGCATTATAATTACAATCACAACTTTACTAATACAACAAAAACAACATATCTTTTTTCCTATCTTATCAAATCATTATCTTACCAAATCACCTATATCTCTACTATTATAAGGAGTTGGTAGGCCGACACGCATTGTTTACTTTTGCCTTCAACTCCCACCACCACCCCTCCATGAATGGACCCTTTCGTGCAAAACTACACATAATCTCCTTCTCTCTTAACAAATTAACTTGCAAAAATCTGAACGTATGAGAACATTCCTCACCTTGATAGATATGTTTCATTGATGGACTTTCTTTTCATGCGGGTGCACATGATCCACTTCATGTTCTCCTTAATAAATAGTTTCTTTGATCGCATTGCCTTTCCATAAAGTGGTAGACATAATCTTCTTCATTTGCCTTGCCCATCGCTCCGCCGTAGACTATCGTCCATTTCACAGCTCTGGCGCCAGCGCCAGCCTTGGCCATCTCCATCAATAGATTGGTATCCCCTACCCAGGGAAACACAGGGTCGGGCCTACTAAGCCAGCAACAGTGTTGACGTCGAACCACGTAACCACTCGGAAAAGCCCTATAGGTGTTGTACATCGGCACCCACTGCAGGTCTTGTACGCTGCCATCCACAGCTGTCTCAAGCACTGGACGTGCGCCCAACATCGAGCGGCCGGAGAACGCTGACTCAAATGGGGGACTTGGCTGAGAGTGGAGATGAAGGGCCGGGGGAAGGGGAGACGGCGGCGGCGGTGGCATGCGCGTGTGCGCTTTTTGCCCTAATAGGGGCCTACGAGAGGGGAGGAGGAGCCATAGGGGTGGGATTGTTTTTTCGCATGTTGTACTGGAGGGCTAGCTGGGCCGTAAAAATCGGAAAGAATCGGTGATGGGTGATCGTGTGAGGGGGTGGGGGATGAAACGAACGAACGACTCACGTGCTGCGCCATTAGGAGGCCATTAGGAGTAGAGATTTAAATATTCAAAAAATATAAGGAATTTTCTCATTGTGATACGTGATCATATTGAAGGAAATATGCCCTAGAGGCAATAATAAAGTTATTATTTATTTCCTTATATCATGATAAATGTTTATTATTCATGCTAGAATTGTATTAACCGGAAACTTAGTACATGTGTGAATACATAGACAAAACAGTATGTCCCTAGTATGCCTCTACTAGACTAGCTCATTGATCAAAAATGGTTATGTTTCCTAGCCATGGACATGAGTTGTCATTTGATCAACGGGATCACATCATTAGGAGAATGATGTGATGGACCAGACCCATCCGTTAGCATAGCACTATGATCGTTTAGTTTTACTGCTATTGCTTTCTTCATGACTTATACATGTTCCTATGACTATGAGATTATGCAACTCCCGAATACCGTAGGAACACCTTGTGTGCTATCAAACGTCACAACGTAACTGGGTGATCATAAAGATGCTCTACAGGTGTCTCCGAAAGTATTTGTGGTGTTGGCATAGATCAAGATTAGGATTTGTCACTCCGAGTGTCGGAGAGGTATCTCTGGGCCCTCTCGGTAACACACATCACAATAAGCCTTGAAAGCAAAAGACTAATGAGTTAGTCACGAGATGATGTGTTACGGAACGAGCAAAGAGACTTGCCGGTAACGAGATTGAACTAGGTATAGAGATACCGACGATCGAATCTCGGGCAAGTAACATACCGTTTGACAAAAGGAACAACGTATGTTGTTATGCGGTTCTGACCGATAAAAGATCTTCGTAGAATATGTAGGAGCCAATATGAACATCCAGGTTCCGCTATTGGTTATTGACCGGAGATGAGTCTCGGTCATGTCTACATAATTCTCGAACCCGTAGGGTCCGCACGCTTAACGTTTGATGACGATCGGTATTATGAGTTTATGAGTATTATTGTACCGAAGGTAGTTCGGAGTACCGGATGAGATCACGGACATGACGAGGAGTCTCGGAATGTCCGAGACATAAAGATTGATATATTGGACGACTATATTCGGACACCGGAAGTGTTCCGGAAAAGTTTCGGATTTATCGGGATTGCCGGAGGGGGTTACCGGAACCCCCTACGAGAGGGGATGGTCCATAGTGGGCCTAAAGGGAAAGAGAGAGGCAGCCCATAAGGCTAGCCGACGCCCCCACCTAGGGTTCCTAGTTGGACTAGGATTGGGGGGGCGCCACCTCTCCTATTCCTTTCCCTCTTCCTTCTTTTGGTGAATCCTACTAGGAATAGGATTGCAATCCTATTCCTAGTAGGAGTCCACTCCCTAGCCGCACCAGGAAGGGCCGGCCGGCCTCCCTCCCTTGCTCCTTTATATACGGGGGCAGGGGGGCACCCAAAGACACACAAGTTGAATTGTTTTAGCCGTGTGCGGTGCCCCCCTCCACAGAATCACACCTCGGTCATACCGTCGCGGAGCTTAGGCGAAGCCCTGCGCCGGTGAACACATCATATCCGTCACCACGCCGTCGTGCTGACGAAACTCTCCCGTGAAGCTCAACTGGATCAAGAGCTCGTGGGACGTCATCAAGCTGAACGTGTGCTGAACGCGGAGGTGCCGTACGTTCGGTGCTTGATCGGTTGGATCGCGAAGAAGTTCGACAACATCAACCGCGTCACTTGACGCTTCTGCTCCCGGTCTACGAGGGTACGTAGACACACTCTTCCCTCTCGTTGCTATGCATCTGGTAGATAGATCTTGCGTGATCGTAGGTAAATTTTAAAATACTACGTTCCCCAACAGTGGCATCATGAGCCAGGTCTATGCGTAGATGATATGCACGAGTAGAACACAATGAGTTGTGGGCGATACTAGTCATACTGCTTACCAGCATGTCATACTTTGCTTCGGCGGTATTGTGAGATGAAGCGGCCCGGACCGACATTACGCGTACGCTTACGCGAGACTGGTTTCACCGTTACGAGCACTCGTTGCTTAAAGGTGACTGGCGGGTGTCTGTCTCTCTCACTTTAGCTGAATCAAGTGTGGCTACGCCCGGTCCTTGTGAAGGTTAAAACAGCACATACTTGACGAAACATCGTTGTGGTTTTATATGCGTAGGTAAGAACGGTTCTTGCTAAGCCCGTAGCAGCCACGTAAAACTTGCAACAACAAAGTAGAGGACGTCTAACTTGTTTTTGTAGGGCATGTTGTGATGTGATATGGTCAAGACATGATGAGTTATACGGTTTTGTATGAGATGATCATGTTTTGTAAAGTTATCGGCAACTGGCAGGAGCCATATGGTTGTCGCTTTATTGTATGAAATGCAATCGCCATGTAATTGCTTTACTTTATCACTAAGCGGTAGCGATAGTCGTGGAAGCAATAGTTGGCGAGACGACAACGATGCTACGATGAAGATCAAGGTGTCAAGCCGGTGACGAAGGTGATCATGACGGTGCTTTGGAGATAGAGATCAAAAGCACAAGATGATGATGGCCATATCATGTCACATATTTTGATTGCATGTGATGTTTATCTTATTATGCTTCTTATTTTGCTTAGAACGACGGTAGCATTATAAGATGATCCCTTACTAAATTTCAAGGTATAAGTGTTCTCCCTGAGTATGCACCGTTGCGAAAGTTCGTCGTGCCGAGACACCACGTGATGATCGGGTGTGATAAGCTCTACGTTCAAATACAACGGGTGTAAGCCAGTTTTGCACACGCAGAATACTCGGGTTAAACTTGACGAGCCTAGCATATGCAGATATGGCCTCGAAACACTGGAGACCGAAAGGTCGAGCGTGAATCATATAGTAGATATGATCAACATAAGATGTTCACCATTGAAACTACTTCATCTCACGTGATGATCGGACATGGTTTAGTTGATTTGGATCACGTAATCATTTAGATGACCAGAGGGATGTCTATCTAAGTGGGAGTTCTTAAGTAATATGATTAATTGAACTTTAATTTATCATGAACTTAGTCCTGGTAGTATTAGCATATCTATGTTGTAGATCAATAGCTCGCGATGTTGCTCCACGTTTATTTTTTATATGTTCCTAGAGAAAACCAAGTTGAAAGATATTAGTAGCAATGATGCGGAATTGTTCCGTGATCTGAGGATTATCCTCATTGCTGCATAGAGAATTATGTCCTTGATGCACCGCTAGGTGACAGACCTATTGCAGGAGCAGATGTAGACGTTATGAACGTTTTGACAAAAGCTCGATATGATGACTACTTGATAGTTTAGTGCACCATGCTTTACGGCTTATAACCGGGACTTCAAAAACGTTTTGAAACGCCACGGAGCATATGAGATGTTCCAAGAGTTGAAATTAGTATTTCATACTCATGCCCGTGTCGAGAGGTATAAGACCTCTGACAGTACTTTGCCTACAAGATGGAGGAGAATAGCTCAACCAGTGAGCATGTGCTCAGATTGTCTGGGTAGTACAATTGCTTGAATCAAGTGGGAGTTAATCTTCCAGATAAAATAGTAATTGACAAAGTTCTCTAGACACTATCACCAAGTTAGTAGAACTTCGTGATGAACTATAATATGCAAGGGATGACGAAAGCAATTCCCGAGCTCTTCGCAATGCTGAAATCGGCGAAGGTAGAAATCAAGAAAGAACATCAAGTGTTGATGGTTAATAAGACCACTTGTTTCAAGTAAAGGGCAAAGGGATAGAAGGGGAACTTCAAGAAGAATGACAAGCAAGTTGTCACTCCCGTGAAGAAACCCAAAGCTAAACTCAAGCCTGAAACTAAGTGCTTCTACTGCAAAGGAAATGATCACTAGAAGTGGAACTGCCCTAGATATTTGGCGGATAAGAAGGATGGCAAAGTGAACAAAGGTATATTTGATATACAGATTATTGATGTGTATTTACTAGTGTTCATAGCAACCCCTCGGTATTTGATATTGGTTCAGTTGCTAAAAAGTAGTAACTCGAAATGGGAATTGCATAATGAACAGAAACTAGTTAAAGGATGAAGTGACGATGTGTATTGGAAATAGTTCCAAGATTGATATGATCATCATCGCACACTCCCTATACTTTCGGGATTAGTGTTGAACCTAAATAAGTGTTATTTGGTGTTTGTGTTGAGCATGAATATGATTTGATCATGTTTATTGCAATACGGTTATTCATGTAAGTTAGAGAATAATTGTTGTTCTGTTTACATGAATAAAACCTTCTATGGTCATACACCCAATGAAAATGGTTTGTTGGATCTCGATCGTGGTGATACACATATTCATAATATTGAAGCCAAAAGATGCAAGGTTAATAATGATAGTGCAAGTTATTTGTGGCACTGCCGTTTAGGTCACATTGGTGTAAAGCGCATGAAGAAACTCCATAGTGATGGACTTTTGGAATCACTTGATTATGAATCACTTGGTGCTTGCGAACCATGCCTCATGGGCAAGATGACTAAAACTCCATTCTCCGGAACTGTGGAGCGAGCAACAGATTTGTTGGAGATCATACATACAGATGTATGTGGACCAATGGATGTTGAAGCTCGCGGCGGGTATCGTTATTTTCTGACCTTCACTGATGATTTGAGCAGATATGGGTATATCTACTTAATGAAACACAAGTCTGAAACACTTGAAAAGTTCAAAGAATTTCAGAGTGAAGTAGAGAATCATCGTAACAAGAAAATAAAGTTTCTACGATCTGATCGTGGAGGAGAATATTTGAGTTATGAGTTTGGTCTTCATTTGAAACAATGTGGAATAGTTTCACAACTCACGCCACCTGGAACACCACAGCGTAATGGTGTGTCCGAACGTCATAACCGTACTTTATCAGATATGGTGCGATCGATGATGTCTCTTACCGATCTACCACTATCGCTTTTGGGGTTATGCATTAGAGACAGCTACATTCACGTTAAATAGGGCAACATCTAAATCCGTGGAGATGACACCGTATGAACTGTGGTTTGACGAGAAACCTAAGCTGTCATTTCTTTAAGTTTGGGACTGCGATGCTTATGTGAAAAAGTTTCAACATGATAAGCTCGAACCCAAATCGGAGAAGTAAATCTTCATAGGATACCCAAAAGAGACTGTTGGGTACACCTTCTATCACAGATCCGAAGGCAAGATATTCGTTGCTAAGAATGGATCCTTTCTAGAGAAGGAGTTTCTCTCAAAAGAAGTGAGTGGGAGGAAAGTAGAACTTGATGAGGTAATTGTACCTTCTCCCGAATTGGAAAGTAGTACATCACAGAAAATTGTTCCAGTGATTCCTACACCAATCAGTAAGGAAGTTAATGATGATGATCATGAAACTTCGGATCAAGTTTCTGCTGAACGTCGTAGATCAACCAGAGTACGTTCCGCACCAAAGTGGTACGGCAACCTAGTTCTGGAAATCATGTTACTAGACCATGATGAACCTACGAACTATGAGGAAGCGATGATGAGCCCAGATTCCGCAAAATGGCTTGAGGCCATGAAATCTGAGATGGGATCCATGTATGAGAACAAAGTGTGGACTTTGGTTGACTTGCCCGATGATCGGCAAGCCATCGAAAATAAATGGATCTTCAAGAGGAAGACCGACGCAGACGGTAATATTACAGTTTACAAAGCTCGACTTGTTGCGAAAGGTTTTCGACAAGTTCAAGGAGTTGACTACGATGAGACTTTCTCACCTGTAGCGATGCTTAAGTCTGTCCGAATCATGTTAGCAATTGCCGCATTTTATGATTATGAAATCTGACAAATGGATGTCAAAACTGCATTCTTGAATGGATATCTCAAAGAAGAGTTGTATATGATACAACCAGAAGGTTTTGTCGATCCAAAAGGTGCTAACAAAGTATGCAAGCTCCAGCGATCCATCTATGGACTGGTACAAGCATCTCGGAGTTGGAATATATGCTTTGATGAGGTGATCAAAGCATATAGATTTATACAGACTTTTGGAGAAGCCTGTATTTACAAGAAGTGAGTGGGAGCACTACAACCTTTCTGATAAGTATATGTGAATGACATATTGTCGATCGGAAATGATGTAGAATTTTCTGGAAAGCATAAAGGAGTGTTTGAAAGGAGTTTTTCAAAGAAAGACCTTGGTGAAGCTGCTTACATATTGGGCATCAAGATCTATAGAGATAGATCAAGACGCTTGATAAGACTTTCGATGAGTACATACCTTGATAAGATTTTGAAGTAGTTCAAAATGGATCAGTCAAAGAAGAAGTTCTTGCCTGACTTGTAAGGTGTGAAGTTGAGTAAGACTCAAAGCCAGACCACGGCAGAAAAATATAGAGAGAATGAAAAGTCATTCCCTATGCCTCAGCCATAGGTTCTATAAAGTATGCCATGCTGTGTACCAAACATGTTGTGTACCTTGCCATGAGTTTGTCAAGGGGGTACAATAGTGATCCAGAAGTAAATCACTGTACAGCGGTCAAAATTATCCTTAGTAACTGGATGACTAAGGAAATGTTTCTCGATTATGGAGGTGATAAAGAGTTCGTCGTAAAGGGTTACGCCGATGCAAGCTTTGACACTAAATCCAGATGACTCTAAATATCAATCTGGATGCGTATTGAAAGTGGGAGCAATTAGCTAGAGTAGCTCTATGCAGAGCATTGTAGACATAGAAATTTGCGAAATACATACGGATCTGAATGTGACAGACCCGTTGACTAAATTTCTCTCACAAGCAAAACATGATCACGCCTTATTACTCTTAGGTATTAATCACATAGCGATGTGAACTAGATTATTGACTCTAGTAAACCCTTTGGGTGTTGGTCACATGGTGATGTGAACTATGGGTGTTAATCACATAACGATGTGAACTATCAGTATTAAAACACATGGCGATGTGAGCTAGATTATTGACTCTAGTGCAAGTGGGAGACTGAAGGAAATATGCCCTAGAGGCAATAATAAAGTTATTATTTATTTCCTTATATCATGATAAATGTTTATTATTCATGCTAGAATTGTATTAACCGGAAACTTAGTACATGTGTGAATACATAGACAAAACAGTATGTCCCTAGTATGCCTCTACTAGACTAGCTCATTGATCAAAGATGGTTATGTTTCCTAGCCATGGACATGAGTTGTCATTTGATCAACGGGATCACATCATTAGGAGAATGATGTGATGGACAAGACCCATCCGTTAGCATAGCACTATGATCGTTTAGTTTTACTGCTATTGCTTTCTTCATAACTTATACATGTTCCTATGACTATGAGATTATGCAACTCCCGAATACCGTAGGAACACCTTGTGTGCTATCGAACGTCACAACGTAATTGGGTGATCATAAAGATGCTCTACAGGTGTCTCCGAAAGTATTTGTGGTGTTGGCATAGATCAAGATTAGGATTTGTCACTCCGAGTGTCGGAGAGGTATCTCTGGGCCCTCTCGGTAACACACATCACAATAAGCCTTGCAAGCAAAAGACTAATGAGTTAGTCACGAGATGAGGTGTTACGGAACGAGTAAAGATACTTGCCGGTAACGAGATTGAACTAGGTATAGAGATACCGACGATCGAATCTCGGGCAAGTAACATACCGTTTGACAAAAGGTACAACGTATGTAGTTATGCGGTTCTGACCGATAAAAGATCTTCGTAGAATATGTAGGAGCCAATATGAACATCCAGGTTCCGCTATTGGTTATTGACCGGAGATGAGTCTAGGTCATGTCTACATAGTTCTCGAACCCGTAGGGTCCGCACGCTTAACGTTTGATGACGATCGGTATTATGAGTTTATGAGTATTGATGTACCGAAGGTAGTTCGGAGTCCCGGATGAGATCACGGACATGACGAGGAGTCTCGGAATGTCCGAGACATAAAGATTGATATATTGGACGACTATATTCGGACACCGGAAGTGTTCCGGAAAAGTTTCGGATTTATCGGGATTGCCGGAGGGGGTTACCGGAACCCCCTACGAGAGGGGATGGTCCATAGTGGGCCTAAAGGGAAAGAGAGAGGCAGCCCATAGGGCTGGCCGGCGCCCCCACCTAGGGTTCCTAGTTAGACTAGGATTGGGGGGCGCCACCTCTCCTATTCCTTTCCCTCTTCCTTCTTTTGGTGAATCCTACTAGGAATAGGATTGCAATCCTATTCCTAGTAGGAGTCCACTCCCTAGCCGCACCAGGAAGGGCCGGCCGGCCTCCCTCCCTTGCTCCTTTATATACGGGGGCAGGGGGGCACCCAAAGACACACAAGTTGAATTGATTTAGCCGTGTGTGGTGCCCCCCTCCACAGAATCACACCTCGGTCATACCGTCGCGGAGCTTAGGCGAAGCCCTGCGTCGGTGAACACATCATATCCGTCACCACGCCGTCGTGCTGACGAAACTCTCCCGTGAAGCTCAACTGGATCAAGAGCTCGTGGGACGTCATCAAGCTGAACGTGTGCTGAACGCGGAGGTGCCGTACGTTCGGTGCTTGATCGGTTGGATCGCGAAGAAGTTCGACAACATCAACCGCGTCACTTGACGCTTCCGCTCCAGGTCTACGAGGGTACGTAGACACACTCTTCCCTCTCGTTGCTATGCATCTGGTAGATAGATCTTGCGTGATCGTAGGAAAATTTTAAAATACTACGTTCCCCAACACATATGAAGGTGTGGCTTCGATGGTTGTGTTTTTTTCATAGCGAAGCTAAGTATTGAAGGGGATCGGTGGGTGAAATGAATCGGAGGGGGATGTGATCTGGTTGGAAGGTGATCTCATGTATATGGTATTATTTATAAATTCTTAATTACCAAATATTTACATGATTGAATTTAATCGACACCTGTCAAAGCAAGCACGAATAAATGGAAGAGTATCGGACGCGATTCGGTTTTAAGTGCGAAGAAGGAAATATTAACGTGGGAGGGTGGTGGGAGGCGAGACAAAAATAAACCAGACGTTTTTTTTAACTGGAATCATATTTATTCCATTAACCAAAGAGCTCAGCAGCATCGCTGGCTACCAAGTTTTGCACAAAATCAGGGGCACCATTTGGCCATAAAGCTGGGAATGATAGCCCTGCCCCTGCACCATACTTCGCTAGAGCATCTGCAACTTTATTACATGCTCTTGGGCAGAAAGTAATATAGAAAAAATTAAAATTTAGCCGAGTAAAATATTTAATCTCCTTGAAGATAACACCATTTATCACCATATCTTCGTCTTCCGACCGAAGCGCTTGCACAAGCTGGGATGCATCTGTTTCAACATGGACTTCTGATATACCCCATGCCTGGGCAGCCTCCAAGCTCTCAAGACAGGCCATTGCCTCTGCATGTAGAGGGTCTTGGACGTGCAACATGTATCCAGCGACTGCCGCAAGCGCATGTCCTTGACTGTCACGGACAATGAAACCCCATCCTCCTGTTGCTAGGACATCATTCATACTTCCGCCAATGTTAATCTTCAGTGCATTCTGTCCTGGAGGTGCCCAACAACTCTCTGGCATCGTTATAGAATTTTTCCTCTCACCAACAAGCTTTGCATCTTCCACTGCACTCCTAATCCTCCTCACAACGGATGTGGTGCTTCTCAGCGGCTCACCTGCATTTTTTATTTCTTGTATCCCACCACACCCAGAGCATTGTGATACATACGAGTCTTTTGTCCTTTGGCAGTGCTAGGATTCTGGTGACTAGCTCCTTCGCACCCACCTCATCAAGAAACTGAATTCTACTCCCTCCGTTCCTAAATATTTGTCTTTCTAGGGATTTCAACAAGTGACTACATACGAAGCAAAATGAGTGAATCTACACTCAAAAATATGTCTACATACATTCATATGTTGTAACCATTTGAAATGTCTAGAAAGACAAATATTTTGGAACGGAGGGAGTAGTTTGCTCCAACTGCAACTCCCTCCATACACTACGGGAAAAGGCCTGTACGCCGACGGCCAAAACTATGCTGACGGCTACCGTCCGTCTATCCTAGACTATGCCGACAGCTGGCCCCAGGCCGTCGGCGTACAAAAGCCGTCGGGCTATCCTAGACTATGCCAACGGGCCCCGTCGGCACAGAAAAGCTGTCGGTGCAGATACGGCTACGCCTACAGCAGCCGTCGGCATAGGTGGGCCGTCGGCATAGGTGCGGGCCCGGCGACCATACCCATGACGGGGAACAAACGGCGCCGGTTCTATGCCGACGGCTTGGACAGGCGGCCGTCGGCATAGATATCAACGCCACGTCATCGATCCAGAGCGCACCGACCAAGACCTATGCCGACGGCTGCCGTCGGCATAGATGACACGTCATCGATCCGAGGCATGCCGCTGCACCAGCCCTGGCCCCAGCTATGCCGACGGCAATGTCGTCGGCATAGTTTTTTTTTACATGTTATTATTTGACTAACTTACATATAGCATGTGTTAATATAAGCATACACACATTGTTTTTCGGTTCTATATGAAGGGCTGTGATGACCACATACCCTCACGGACGGCGCACCGCCGCCGGCCGGTACCTGGAGTGGGGAACAGCCGCATCGGGTCTATACGAAGGGGACTTTAATTTGCTCCCAGGTGTTTATAAATATCGGATGTCCGAAGAGGCGGCACGCGTCTCCGGGATGTGGCACCCCACACGTACGGCGCCGCCGCCGGCGTCTGGATGGGGGAAACGGACGCGTCGGGTCTACACGGAGGGGATGTATATGTGGGTTTGGCCCGGATGATGCTCCCAGGTGTCCCTCTGTGCTGACCTGACACAACCGGGTGGAGAGGTCCACTGTTGAAAGCCCGTCTGGGGGAAGTCAAAGGGCTAGATCGCGTGGTCAACCGCTCTAGGGTTAGGCGGGATGGGGGCCCTGGGGGTTGCAATGCCACCGGAGCGTCGTACCGGCTCCTCATACATGCGGGGTGGTGTTGTGGCATGTCCGAAGAGGCGGCACGCGTCTCCGGGACGTGCCCGCCACACGTACG
>LR738710.1:839927-858677 GCA_902687465.1 Secale cereale | reverse complement strand
CCCGACCGCGCGCCGGCCGCGGCTCCTGCCGGCCCGCGCGCCCGGCCCTTCTGTCCCTGGCCGCCCCTGCCCTCCCGTCCCCGGCCGCCCCTGCCTCAGGAGGCCCTCCACCGCCGCCCCCTGCTCGCCCGCTGCATCGGATGCTTCTGCCTCACCATCCCCGACCGCCCCTGCCCTCCCTTCCCCGGTGAGCTTTTTTTCATTTTTTTGCATTTTTTTACTGCTTGTTATGTGATAGATGCATGTTTTATGGATGAATGGATGGATTGATGTATATTGGTTAGTTATAGCTTTGGTCAAGTTTGTGATGTTGTCAAATAGCTATGTGAGATGCGCTAAAAAATTGAAGAACAAAATTGGTATATTTGAGATGTTGTCAAATAGCTATAGTTTCATTGTGTGATGTTGACAAAATTGGTATGTGATGAGTAGTTATTTTATCATGATGATCTTGCTAAAAAATGGAAGAACAAAATTTGACACTTGATGAAAAGTAGGATTTGAAGTATCATGATGATCTAAAACCTTGACTAGATGTCATTAGCAATATGATTTTTTTCATAGTTTGAAGTGTCAATGCTTATATGATGTGATGCCCTCAATTTTTTTGACTCGGTACAATTTACAGGCTTTGTGGTATTTTATCTCCCTGGAGCCTTCGTCGTCTGGGTTTGGTCCGTGATCCTGCCGTTGCTCGACTACTTCCTCTACAGCGAAGGGTGATCTACGAATCCACCTTCAACTCCTAGCCTCTTTTAACTAGATTAAATTTTCACATCAAGTCGCGTAACCTAGGTTTCCCGTCCGAAAGGGTTGCATCGATAAATATGCATTCAATTGCATATTTATCACCGCAGCTCTTTCGGATTGTCCAGCGCTTTCCACAGACAGCCCAAGGATGTTTAGATTGGGTACGTTCTTCGTGCTCTACCCCGTTCCGGGACAGGATTTCGGCGGCGCCTCCCTGTTGTTTTCCGGATGCACATTCTCTCGGTATTTTGCCGAGACGTGTATTTGGAGAACAGCGGGGAGGTGCTACCGAAATTTTGTCTCGGAATGGGGTAGAGCATGGGCAACATACTCAATTTACACATTCTCGAGTGGGATTAGGACCCATCTTTACCTATTAGAGATGTAGGTGGATTAAATGTCGTTTCTCGTCCATACCCTAAAAAATAAAGTATTGATGCTGTGAGTAATTTAAATGAATCCTCAATTTTGTTGTATGGCTTCCACTAAAGCAGAGATGGCAGATAATCAGTGGACGTATAGTGGGTTTTTCCGTCGGAATGAAGTAACAACAGAGTGGGTCGAAAAAACTGATGTGTTTTTGAAAGAGATATTCCGTAGACCAATGAGGATGGTGCCAGAATGCCCGTGTGCCAGATGTAAGAGACGTATCCACAGAGATCAGAGTGAGATGACATAATTATGCTTGAAAAGTTGAATGAACATGTCGACGATGAGGAAGAGCCTCCACCTCCGTCAGACAATGAAGAAGATATGCGTGATAGTGATGATGAGACCGGTCGACAAATAGATTACAATAGCGATGATTCATACGGGTTCTAGAAAATGTAAGTTCTTTTAATTATCATTACAATATGTGCTTAATGTGCTCATCTGTTATTAATATTCTTTCATGTATGTTGTTTATTTGATATCCTAACTAATTGTTTATTCTCTTCTCAATGCAGGTATGCTAATCATGGGCATGTCCAGAGGCGCCAGTTTCCTCGCTAAATTCAAAGGACTTACTCGGAGTGGACGAGACCACAAGGTTCCCTCCCGACTACGCGAGGATGACACCTCACAGGGAGGTGGAGGGGTCGAGGGAGGAGCCCCTAGAGGAGGAGGGGGTGGGGGATAGCCCCTAGAGGAGGAGGAGGTGGGGGGAGAGGCAGCCGGAGCAAAAAACTCCGGGCCGTGTCCGAAATAGAAGGGTCTTCTTAGATGCCCTCCTATATAGAGGCACCTTCTGAGTTTGAGGAGGACGAGTATGTTCCTGATGGCGAGGAGGAGGAGGGTGAGGAGGAGGAGGCCGAGGAGGAGGAGGTCAAGGAGGAGGAGGCCGAGGGGGAGGGTGAGGAGGAGGGCGAGGAGGGTGGAGGGGAGGTTGACCCCGAGTTGTGCGGTGACTTGATACCGGGTGCTTCGAAGGGGTGGTTGTGTGGTAATGCCGGACTACCTACAGCACCTTCTATCAAGGCGCACAAGTGTCTCATTGAACCTGCGGGGCCAGAGTAAGTGCCTCTCAGTCATATTTTCAACACATGACAACATTTTCTTATTGTACACATGGCAACCCTTTGATTCTTTTGCAGTAACTGGAACCTTCACGGAAAGGGCCATAAACTAAACGGCCTTATCACTGTCCTGTTGAAGGAGTTTTCGCCTGGCCTATTCTGCCCGCTGCCAGACAGGGAGCCGCAGCTGCGGGTTTTGGCCACGAGCTGGGCACACTACGAGGCTTGCACCAACGCGGAGTACGGGACGGCCGCTAAGGCCGTGATCACCAAATTTTGGGTAAGTTCTCTTCTGAATAACTTGTCTTAAGTTTCGTTCATAGTTTATCATTGAATCACTCAACTCATGCCTTGTTTGCTTCTGGTTTATGCATGATTGCAGCAACTCTATAGAGTTCGTGATGAGCACAAGGCCCAAGCCGATGTGGTCTTGCTTGCGGCTGCGAGGAAGAAAGCTCGTCAGTTGCCGTACGAGGTGCGCTGGGTTGCCGTCTCGCAGTACTACCACATCTACCTGCAACAAAAGATGACCAAAACTCAAGCGCGGAGGCAACGACTTACCTTGAACAGGGAGCAGTTCATGAAGGTAACTATTACTGACTTTTCAATGTTTCAAGCAGTCAACTATATGTTTCGTGCTCACATGTCATGCTTCCAAATTTTGCATAGGTTGTTCCTCGTTGGTGCTATGCAAGGCATGACGGATGGGCGAGTTTGGTGGATAGGTGGCTCGGCGACGATGCAGAGTTTTGCTGCCAAGAGCAGCAAGGGCCGGGCTAACCTTTGAAAAGACGGGACACACGGCCAAGGAAACAGGAACCACTGGGGCTTCAAGGCCATGAAGGTATATCTATATGCATGATGGCTATATGCATGATGCATTTTTGTTCTTCTTTACAGTCATGTTCTTATGTATGGCTAACTTCTATTTGACGGCGCGGGAGGAAAAGTTGAAGAGGCCGCTCTCCGACAAGGAGTCATGGAAGATGGCCCGTGAGCGGAGTGATCGCAAGGAAGGTGAGAGCCAGTACTATGGGAAGACCGAGGAGCATCTGGAGTCTTACACTCAGAACTATCACAGGTTGCATCCTGATGTTCCTGTTGCTGAGGTTGCCCAGTCTCAGATCGATGACACAGCGGTGGTGGCCATCCAGGGGAAGTCACATGGCCGGTATCCGTGTTTCGATGGCTTGATCACTCCTTCGATCTCGTACACACGGCTTCGGGCTAGCAACCCGAGCCAGTTAGACAGTACGGGGCGTTCACAGACTCCCTTAGCCCGCCAGCATGATGTAAGTACTTCCCCTTTATCTTTTTCTCTCTAGCATTCTCAGTTTATTTTCAGCATTGCTCACTTATAAACAACCTAAATTATGTAGGCATATAAGGCCTTTGTCGAGCATAGGAATCTCGAGGTGCGAGAGTACTTGCAACGAGTGAAGGCAAACGATGATTACAACCGTCAGATGATGGCGGTTAGTTTTGCCCTCTTAAAACATAGCCAATTTTTTGCACTTTTATTCCTTCTGACCTTATAGTTTGCTTGTTTAACTAACATCCAGGCTATGTTGGCATCTTGGAGTAACCGCACGGATCCACCACAAATGGGACCACCACCACCACCTGCGGGAGGACCCCCACACATTCCCACGTTCGATGAATGGGTGGCACTAGGCAGTGATAGTCCGGTTAGTACATTTGCCTAACTACTGACAAACTAGTTCAAGGTTCATTCAACACTATCATATCATATTTACCATTAGAATCTTCTCTCATACATGTAGGGGACCGGTGGCTCGACTCCTGCTTCCTCGACCCCAGTCACTCCGATCTGGCAGAGTGGTGGTTTTGGCGGAGGTGGTTTTGACGGAGGTGGTCTTGGCGGTGCTGGTTTTGGCGGCGGTGGTCTTGCCTGATGTCGATGATGATACCCGTGCATGTGGCCGTCGTGCCATACCTTTCATGTTCCTACTTTTATGATGTTCCATGTCTTGCACTACTTTTATGTTCATGAACTTTCGCCGGTAATGATCTTTAGATGATGAACTTGACTATGTTTAAATGATGATGATGAACTTGAGTATGTTTAGATGATGAACTGTCATATTTCTACATAATCCCATATTATTCTGCTTTAAAATGCTGACAAATTAATTGAAAAAAAAGGAAAAAAACCTATGCCTACGGCAAAGCCGTCGGCATAGATGGGCCCAGGACTTCCCAGAGCGCGCCATGTGGCAGGCTATGCCTACGGCCAAGCCGTCGGCACAGATTCAATCTGTGCCGACGGCTTGGCCGTAGGCATAGCCTTGCCGCCAGAAAGAACCAGGTGATGCCACGTGGCACGGCTATGCCTACGGCAAAGCCGTCGGCATAGATTACATCTATGCCTACAGCTTTGCCGTAGGCATAGCCGCGCCACCAGGAGGCACCAGGGGACGACACATGGCAGAGATATGCCGACGGCATGGCCGTCGGCATATCTCTGCCACGTGTCGTCCCGTGTATCGTCACCGCTTTTGACGGCACCGTCCGTTGCCGTGAGGCGAAATACACTGCCGACGGCTAAACTATGCCGACGGTCGACTAGCGGCCGTCGGCATAGGCTCCTATGACGACGGCTAAACTACGCTGATGGTCTGACAAGACTACGCTGATGTGATCTACGCCGACGGGCCTATGCCGATGGCAGCCATCGACATAGATCTATGCCGACGGCAAAGGACCTATGCCGACGGCCCCTGGTTGTAGGCATAGCCCACGAGTCCCATAGTGATAGTGGTTTGATATGTTTACATCTTAAGAAAATGTGCGCCCCATCCTCATCCTTACGCCCACAAACTGGGCAAAGTGTATCCACTTCCACGCCCCGCCAAGAAATGCTCAGAAGGTGTGGAAGGCTATTATGAGCAAGTCTCCACAAAAAAATGCTGAACTCTCTCAGGGCATTGGATCTTCCAGATTGAGCTCCATTTAAATTTGTCTACACACGTGCTTGATTCACCCATTTGCCGTCAAGCCTGTCGTTGCTGATTATCCCTAATCATGCGATATGCTGTTTTGACAGAAAACTGTCCATTAGACGTTAGGAGTAGAGACTACTGATTTCTACTATACTTTTGCCAAAGAATGTGGGTCTCCCTATAGATGGACATATGTTTTTTTCATGGTTTGTTGATTTCTTGATTCTTACGTATGCGAGTTCTTTTGACTGCAATACAATGCTTCGAGTCGGGTAACTTGACTCTATTAGTGGGCGGGCATGATGGCGTCGTGGAGCCCACATGACCTGGTAATAATGCACCGGCCCAAGGCATGCTTCGTCACACACATTGGCCATTGTGGTAGGGCTTCTCATGGTGGCATTCGTGCAGCGGGGCGACCAGTGCATTGACGCCAAGTACCTGGTGGAGGAGTGCAAATGGTTGTATGCATCCGCATGCTCAGGCGGAGCGACGCCATGCGCGACACCACGAAAGACGCCATGGCTGGACTTGACACTTCCACGTAGCTCAAAAATACCAGGGCATGGAGTAATGGAGTCAAATCTATCAAATCATGGGCAGGGGATTGATATGTCTCCAACGTATCTACTTTTCCAAACCCATTTGCCTTTATTTGGGACTCTAACTTGCATGATTTGAATGGAGCTAACCCGAACTGACGCTGTTTTCAGCAGAACTGCAATGGTGTTGTTTTTGTGCATAATAAAAAGTTCTCGGAATCGCCTGAAAGTCAACGGAGAATTATTTCGGAAAATATAAAAATACCTGCAAGAAGATCCACACCAGGGGGCCCAGGGCCTGTCCAAGAGGGTGGGGGGAGCGCCCCCTGCCCAGGGCACGCTCCCTGCCTCGTGGGGGCCCCTGGTGCCTTACCGACGTACCCCTAGATCCTATATCTTCACTTTCGGGGAGAAAAAAATCAGGGAGAAGAAATTATCGCGTTTCACGAGACAGAGCCGCCGCCAAGCCCTAATCTCTCTCGGGAGGGCTGATCTGGAGTCCGTTCGGGGCTCCGGAGAGTGGAGATCGTCGCCATCGTCATCATCAACCTTCCTGCATCACCAATTTCATGATGCTCACTGTCGTGTGTGAGTAATTCCATCGTAGGCTTGCTGGACGGTGATGGGTTGGATGGGATCTATCATGTAATCGAGTTAATTGTTAGGGTTTGATCCCTAGTATCCACTATGTTCTGAGATTGATGTTGCTATTGAAGGAAATATGCCCTAGAGGCAATAATAAAGATGTTATTTGTATTTCCTTATATCATGATAAATGTCTGTTATTCATGCTAGAATTGTATTAACCGGAAACTTAGTACATGTGTGAATACATAGACAAAACAGTATGTCCCTAGTATGCCTCTACTAGACTAGCTCATTGATCAAAGATGGTTATGTTTCCTAGCCATAGACATGAGTTGTCATTTGATCAACGGGATCACATCATTAGGAGAATGATGTGATGGACAAGACCCATCCGTTAGCATAGCACTATGATCGTTTAGTTTTTTTGCTATTGCTTTCTTCATGACTTATACATGTTCCTATGACTATGAGATTATGCAACTCCCGAATACCGTAGGAACACCTTGTGTGCTATCAAACGTCACAGCGTAACTGGGTGATCATAAAGATGCTCTACAGGTGTCTCCGAAAGTATTCGTGGTGTTGGCATAGATCAAGATTAGGATTTGTCACTCCGAGTGTCGGAGAGGTATCTCTGGGCCCTCTCGGTAACACACATCACAATAAGCCTTGCAAGCAAAAGACTAATGAGTTAGTCACGAGATGATGTGATACGGAACGAGTAAAGAGACTTGCCGGTAACGAGATTGAACTAGGTATAGAGATACCGACGATCGAATCTCGGGCAAGTAACATACCGTTGACAAAAGGAACAACGTATGTTGTTATGCGGTTTGACCGATAAAAGATCTTCGTAGAATATGTAGGAGCCAATATGAACATCCAGGTTCCGCTATTGGTTATTGACTGGAGATGAGTCTCGGTCATGTCTACATAGTTCTCGAACCCGTAGGGTCCGCACGCTTAACGTTTGATGACGATCGGTATTATGAGTTTATGAGTATTGATGTACCGAAGGTAGTTCAGAGTCCCGGATGAGATCACGGAAATGACGAGGAGTCTCGGAATGTCCGAGACATAAAGATTGATATATTGGACGACTATATTCGGACACCGGAAGTGTTCCGGAAAAGTTTCGGATTTATCGGGAATGCCGGAGGGGGTTACCGGAACCCCCTACGAGAGGGGATGGTCCATAGTGGGCCTAAAGGGAAAGAGAGAGGCAGCCCATAGGGCTGGCCGGCGCCCCCACCTAGGGTTCCTAGTTGGACTTGGATTGGGGGGGGGCGCCACCTCTCCTATTCCTTTCCCTCTTCCTTCTTTTGGTGAATCCTACTAGGAATAGGATTGCAATCCTATTCCTAGTAGGAGTCCACTCCCTAGCAGCACCAGGAAGGGCCGGCCGGCCTCCCTCCCTTGCTCCTTTATATACGGGGGCAGGGGGCACCCAAAGACACACAACTTGAATTGTTTTAGCCGTGTGCGGTGCCCCCCTCCACAGAAACACACCCCAGTCATACCGTCGCGGAGCTTAGGAGAAGCCCTGCGCCGGTGAATACATCATATCCATCACCACGCCGTCGTGCTGACGAAACTCTCCCGTGAAGCTCAACTGGATCAAGAGCTCGCGGGACATCATCAAGCTGAACGTGTGCTGAACGCGGAGGTGCCGTACGTTCGGTGCTTGATCGGTTGGATCGCGAAGAAGTTCGACAACATCAACCGCGTCACTTGACGCTTCCGCTCCCGGTCTACGAGGGTACGTAGACACACTCTTCCCTCTCGTTGCTATGCATCTGATAGATAGATCTTGCGTGATCGTAGGAAAATTTTAAAATACTACATTCCCCAACTGTGGCATCATGAGCCAGGTCTATGCGTAGATGATATGCACGAGTAGAACACAATGAGTTGTGGGCGATACTAGTCATACTGCTTACCAGCATGTCATACTTTGCTTCGGCGGTATTGTGAGATGAAGCGGCCCGGACCGACATTACGCGTACGCTTACGCGAGACTGGTTTCACCGTTACGAGCACTCGTTGCTTAAAGGTGACTGGCGGGTGTCTGTCTCTCTCACTTTAGCTGAATCAAGTGTGGCTACGCCCGGTCCTTGTGAAGGTTAAAACAGCACATACTTGACGAAACATCGTTGTGGTTTTGTATGCGTAGGTTAGAACGGTTCTTGCTAAAGCCCGTAGCAGCCACGTAAAACTTGCAACAACAAAGTAGAGGACGTCTAACTTGTTTTTGCAGGGCATGTTGTGATGTGATATGGTCAAGAAATGATGAGTTATACGGTTTTGTATGAGATGATCATGTTTTGTAAAGTTATCGGCAACTGGCAGGAGCCATATGGTTGTCGCTTTATTGTATGAAATGCAATCGCCATGTAATTGCTTTACTTTATCACTAAGCGGTAGCGATAGTCGTAGAAGAAATAGTTGGCGAGACGACAACGATGCTACGATGGAGATCAAGGTGTCGCGCCGGTGACGAAGGTGATCATGACGATGCTTTGGAGATGGAGATCAAAAGCACAAGATGATGATGGCCATATCATGTCACATATTTTGATTGCATGTGATGTTTATCTTATTATGCTTCTTATTTTGCTTAGAACGACGGTAGCATTATAAGATGATCCCTTACTAAATTTCAAGGTATAAGTGTTCTCCCTGAGTATGCACCGTTGCGAAAGTTCGTCGTGCCGAGACACCACGTGATGATCGGGTGTGATAAGCTCTACGTTCAAATACAACGGGTGTAAGCCAGTTTTGCACACGCAGAATACTCGGGTTAAACTTGACGAGCCTAGCATATACAGATATGGCATCGGAACACTGGAGACCGAAAGGTCGAGCGTGAATCATATAGTAGATATGATCAACTTAAGATGTTCACCATTGAAACTACTCCATCTCACGTGATGATCGGACATGGTTTAGTTGATTTGGATCACGTGATCATTTAGATGAGCAGAGGGATGTCTATCTAAGTGGGAGTTCTTTAAATTAATATGATTAAATTGAACTTTAATTTATCATGAACTTAGTCCTGATAGTTTTGCATATCTATGTCGTTGTAGATCAATTGCCCGTGCTACCGTTCCTTTGAATTTTAATGCATTCCTAGAGAAAGCTAAGTTGAAAGATGATGGTAGCAATTACACGGACTGGGTCCGTAACCTGAGGATTATCCTCATTGCTGCACAGAAGAATTATGTCCTTGAAGCACCGCTAGGTGACAAGCCCCCTCCCGCTAATGTAGACGCTTTGAGCGTCTGGCAGTCGCGGTCTGATGACTACACGATAGTTCAGTGTGCCATGCTTTACGGCTTAGAACCGGGACTTCAACGACGTTTTGAACGTCATGGACCATATGAGATGTTCCAGGAGTTGAAGTTAATATTTCAAGCAAATGCCCGAATTGAGAAATATGAGATTTCCAATAAGTTCTACAGCTGCAAGATGGAGGAGAATAGTTCTATCAGTGAACACTTGCTCAGAATGTCTGGGTACTACAATCATATGACTCAACTTGGTTGCAAAGTTGACGAGGATAGTGTTATTGATAGAGTTCTTCAATCACTGCCACCAAGCTATAAAGGCTTTGTGATGAACTATAACATGCAAGGGATGCAAAAGACAATTCCCGAGCTCTTCGCTATGCTCAAAGCTGCGGAGGTAGAAATCAAAAAGGAGCATCAAGTGTTTATGGTTAGCAAGACCACTAGTTTCAAGAAAAAGGGCAAGGGAAAGAAAGGGAACTTCAAAAGGAATAGCAAGTCAGTTGCTACTTCCACGAAGAAACCCAAATCTGGAGCCAAGCCTGAAACTGAGTGCTTCTACTGCAAGGGGACTGGACACTGGAAGCGGAACTGCCCCAAGTATTTGGCGGATAAGAAGGATGGCAAGATGAACAAAGGTATATGTGATATACATGTTATTGATGTGTACCTTACTAATGCTCGTAGTAGTACCTGGGTATTTGATACCGGTTCGGTTGCTAATATTTGTAACTCGAAACAAGGACTACGGATTAAACGAAGATTAGCTAAGGACGAGGTGACGATGCGCGTGGGAAACGGTTCCAAAGTCGATGTGATCGTCGTCGGCACGCTACCTCTACATCTACCTTCGGGATTAGTTTTAGACCTAAATAATTGTTATTTGGTGCCAGCGTTAAGCATGAACATTATATCTGGATCTTGTTTATTGCGAGACGGTTATTCATTTAAATCAGAGAATAATGGTTGTTCCATTTTAATGAATAATATCTTTTATGGTCATGCACCCTTAAAGAGTGGTCTATTCTTATTGGATCTCGATTGTAGTGATACACATATTCATAATATTGAAACCAAAAGATGCAAGGTTAATAATGATAGTGCAACTTATTTGTGGCACTGCCGTTTAGGTCATATTGGTGTAAAACGCATGAAGAAACTCCATAATGATGGACTTTTGGAATCACTTGATTATGAATCACTTGGTGCTTGCGAACCATGCCTCATGGGCAAGATGACTAAAACTCCGTTCTCCGGAACTATGGAGCGAGCAACAGATTTGTTGGAAATCATACATACTGATGTATGTGGACCAATGAGTGTTGATGCTCGCGGCGGGTATCGTTATTTTCTGACCTTCACTGATGATTTGAGAAGATATGGGTATATCTACTTAATGAAACACAAGTCTGAAACATTTGAAAAGTTCAAAGAATTTCAGAGTGAAGTAGAGAATCATCGTAACAAGAAAATAAAGTTTCCATGATCTGATCGTGGAGGAGAATATTTGAGTTACGAGTTTGGTCTTCATTTGAAACAATGTGGAATAGTTTCACAACTCACGCCACCTGGAACACCACAGCGTAATGGTGTGTCCGAACGTCGTAACCGTACTTTATTAGATATGGTACGATCTATGATGTCTCTTACCGATTTACCACTATCGTTTTGGGTATATGCTTTAGAGACAGCTGCATTCACATTAAATAGGGCACCATCTAAATCCGTTGATACGACACCTTATGAACTTTGGTTTAGCAAGAAACCAAAGTTGTCGTTTCTTAAAGTTTGGGGCTGCGATGCTTATGTGAAAACACTTCAACCTGATAAGCTCGAACCCAAGTCGGAAAAATGTGTCTTCATAGGATACCCAAAAGAGACTGTTGGGTACACCTTCTATCACAGATCCGAAGGCAAAATATTCGTTGCTAAGAACGGATCCTTTCTAGAAAAAGAGTTTCTCTCGAAAGAAGTGAGTGGGAGGAAAGTAGAACTTGATGAGGTAATTGTACCTTCTCCCGGATTGGAAAATAGTACATCGCAGGAAATTGTTCGTGATTCCTACACCAATTAGTGAGGAAGTTAATGATAATGATCATGAAACTTTGGATCAAGTTTCTGCAGAACGTCGTAGATCAACCAGAGTACGTTCCGCACCAGAGTGGTACGGCAACCCAGTTCTGGAAATCATGTTACTAGACCATGATGAACCTACGAACTATGAGGAAGCGATGATGAGCCCAGATTCCGCAAAATGGCTTGAAGCCATGAAATCTGAGATGGGATCCATGTATGAGAACAAAGTGTGGACTTTGGTTGACTTGCCCGATGATCGGCAAGCCATTGAAAATAAATGGATCTTCAAGAGGAAGACCGACGCAGACGGTAATATTACTGTTTACAAAGCTCGACTTGTTGCAAAAGGTTTTCGACAAGTTCAAGGAGTTGACTACGATGAGACTTTCTCACCTGTAGAGATGCTTAAGTCTGTCCAAATCATGTTAGCAATTGCCGCATTTTATGATTATGAAATCAGGCAAATGGATGTCAAAACTGCATTCCTAAATGGATATCTCAAAGAAGAGTTGTATATGATGCAACCAGAAGGTTTTGTCGATCCAAAAAGTGCTAACAAAGTATGCAAGCTCCAGCGATCCATCTATGGACTGGTGCAAGCATCTCGGAATTGGAATATACGCATTGATGAGGTGATCAAAGCATATGGTTTTATACAGACTTTTGGAGAAGCCTGTATTTACAAGAAAGTGAGTGGGAGCTCTTTAGCATTTCTAATATTATATGTAGATGACATATTGTTGATTGGAAATGATATAGAATTTCTGGATAGCATAAAAGGATACTCGAATAAAAGTTTTTCGATGAAAGACCTCGGAGAAGCTGCTTACATATTAGGCATCAAAATCTATAGAGATAGATCAAGACGCTTAATTGGACTTTCACAAAGCACATACCTTGATAAGATTTTGAAGAAGTTCAAAATGGATCAGTCAAAGAAAGGGTTCTTGCCTGTTTTACAAGGTATGAAGTTGAGTAAGACTCAATGCCCGACCACTGCAGAAGATAGAGAGAAAATGAAAGTCATTCCCTATGCCTCAGCCATAGGATCTATCATGTATGCAATGCTGTGTACCAGGCCTGATGTGTGCCTTGCTATAAGTCTAGCAGGGAGGTACCAAAGTAATCCAGGAGTGGATCACTGGACAGCGGTCAAAAACATCCTAAAGTATCTGAAAAGAACAAAGGATATGTTTCTCGTGTATGGAGGTGACAAAAAGCTCGTCGTAAACGGTTACGTCGATTCTAGCTTTGACACTGATCCGGATGACTCAAAGTCACAAACCGGATATGTATTTTTATTGAACGGTGGAGCTGTCAGTTGGTGCAGCTCCAAGCAGAGCGTCGTGGCGGGATCTACGTGTGAAGCGGAATACATAGCTGCTTCGGAAGCAGCAAATGAAGGAGTCTGGATGAAGGAGTTCATATCCGATCTAGGTGTAATACCTAATGCATCGGGTCCAATGAAAATCTTTTGTGACAACACTGGAGCCATAGCCTTGGCAAAGGAATCCAGGTTTCACAAGAGAACAAAGCACATCAAAAGACGCTTCAATTCCATCCGCGATCTAGTCAAGGAGGGAGACATAGAGATTTGCAAAATAAAATACGGATCTGAATGTTGCAGACCCGTTGACTAAGCCTCTTCCACGGGCAAAACATGATCAGCACCAAGACTCCATGGGTGTGAGGATCATCACTTTGTAATCTAGATTATTGACTCTAGTTCAAGTGGGAGACTGAAGGAAATATGCCCTAGAGGCAATAATAAAGATGTTATTTGTATTTCCTTATATCATGATAAATGTCTTTTATTCATGCTAGAATTGTATTAACCGGAAACATAGTACATGTGTGAATACATAGACAAAACAGTATGTCCCTAGTATGCCTCTACTAGACTAGCTCATTGATCAAAGATGGTTATGTTTCCTAGCCATAGACATGAGTTGTCATTTGATCAACGGGATCACATCATTAGGAGAATGATGTGATGGACAAGACCCATCCGTTAGCATAGCACTATGATCGTTTAGTTTTTCTGCTATTGCTTTCTTCATGACTTATACATGTTCCTATGACTATGAGATTATGCAACTCCCGAATACCGTAGGAACACCTTGTGTGCTATCAAACGTCACAACGTAACTGGGTGATCATAAAGATGCTCTACAGGTGTCTCCGAAAGTATTCGTGGTGTTGGCATAGATCAAGATTAGGATTTGTCACTCCGAGTGTCGGAGAGGTATCTCTGGGCCCTCTCGGTAACACACATCACAATAAGCCTTGCAAGCAAAAGACTAATGAGTTAGTCACGAGATGATGTGATACGGAACGAGTAAAGAGACTTGCCGGTAACGAGATTGAACTAGGTATAGAGATACCGACGATCGAATCTCGGTCAAGTAACATACCGTTGACAAAAGGAACAACGTATGTTGTTATGCGGTTTGACCGATAAAAGATCTTCGTAGAATATGTAGGAGCCAATATGAACATCCAGGTTCCGCTATTGGTTATTGACCGGAGATGAGTCTCGGTCATGTCTACATAGTTCTCGAACCCGTAGGGTCCGCACGCTTAACGTTTGATGACGATCGGTATTATGAGTTTATGAGTATTGATGTACCGAAGGTAGTTCGGAGTGCCGGATGAGATCACGGACATGACGAGGAGTCTCGGAATGTCCGAGACATAAAGATTGATATATTGGACGACTATATTCGGACACCGGAAGTGTTCCGGAAAAGTTTCGGATTTATCGGGAATGCCGGAGGGGGTAACCGGAACCCCCTACGAGAGGGGATGGTCCATAGTGGGCCTAAAGGGAAAGAGAGAGGCAGCCCATAGGGCTGGCCGGCGCCCCCACCTAGGGTTCCTAGTTGGACTAGGATTGGGGGGGGGGGCCACCTCTCCTATTCCTTTCCCTCTTCCTTCTTTTGGTGAATCCTACTAGGAATAGGATTGCAATCCTATTCCTAGTAGGAGTCCACTCCCTAGCCGCACCAGGAAGGGCCGGCTGGCCTCCCTCCCTTGCTCCTTTATATACGGGGGCAGGGGGTGACCCAAAGACACACAAGTTGAATTGTTTTAGCCGTGTGCGGTGCCCCCCTCCACAGAAACACACCCCAGTCATACCGTCGCGGAGCTTAGGAGAAGCCCTGCACCGGTGAATACATCATATCCGTTACCACGCCGTCGTGTTGACGAAACTCTCCCGTGAAGCTCAACTGGATCAAGAGCTCGCGGGACATCATCAAGCTGAACGTGTGCTGAACGCGGAGGTGTCGTACGTTCGGTGCTTGATCGGTTGGATCGCGAAGAAGTTCGACAACATCAACCGCGTCACTTGACGCTTCCGCTCCCGGTCTACGAGGGTACGTAGACACACTCTTCCCTCTCGTTGCTATGCATCTGATAGATAGATCTTGCGTGATCGTAGGAAAATTTTAAAATACTACGTTCCCCAACAGCTATGACTTTGCTATGCTTAATGCTTGTCACTAGGGCCCGAGTGCCATGATTTCAGATCTGAACCTATTATGTTTTCATGAATATATCACTAGTGCAAAAAGGGCCATTTGTCCCAGTTTGTTAGGGCCATTTGTCCCGGTTGCGGAACCGAGACTAAACGATCGATACAAATGCCCTAGACCATTAGTCCCGGTTCTTATACCAACCGGGACAGATGGTGTTCCATGTGGTCACTGCGGCTTGCCCAGGCAGGGGGGCCTTTTGTCCCGGTTGGTAGCACCAACCGAGACAAATAAGCTTCCACGCATCAGCAGTTCAGTGGCTCAGGTTTTTGTTTTTTAAAGGGGGGAGGGGGTTTGGGAGGTTTTGTAGGGTTAATTTAGGGGTTTCATATATTGTGTTAGCTAGCTAATAGAGAGAAGTGTCCTCTCTTGTCTCTGTGCATGCTCATATAACAATGCACCATCACAATTAATAATAAATCATCATCGTTGTTGTCATAATAAAAAAGTCGTACCCATCATCAACGTCATCCCACAACCTTTACTCGTTGTCATAATAACGAGTCCTGCTCATCATCATCATAGTCATATAACAACTTCTTAGCACATGATCATAAGTAGCCAGACTTAATTAAGTACACCCTCTCTAAGGTGAAATAGCATAAAATAATATAGGCCCTGACTCTCCATTATGGAGAATGCAGATTATCATGTCTCCAATTCTTGGCTTTCGCACAATGTCACTTCCATATAGCTGCCTACGACTGACCATACATTTCTTCCAATCTTTCATTGTCAAGTCTTCATTGGATTTAGAAATCCTGTATGGACAGTTATGTGTAGGATGATGACCTGACGAGTATGGGAATAAGCTCATAACATTAAGGTGACCATTCTGAAACATCAGATGAGGCACACAATCCGACGGGATTTTCTGTTGAAAAACATAGGAATAACTTCGTAGTTAGTAATGTAGTTTAGTTTTAGAAGAATTTATGCAAAAGATGATCGGCCACAAATCTTACCATGACATCTCCATGGATGTTACCGTAGCTCAACACGTGGACTAGTGGCACGTATTGACCATAATGTGCAGGAGTTTTAGCATAGTTATTGTAACGCTCAAAATCAGAAAGTAACGAGACAAGATGATTTTTCTTCGGACAAGTTAATTCCGCACCATCAGTGTAGTGGGTTCCGTCTACCATCTTTCGTATATTTCTTGAAGAATGGAAATAAGCTTTTAATGGAAATAAGTTGTCAATTATTTTGAAAGACACAATGCAACATAAATTATTTAATAAATATGTTTGAGAAACTCACATAGAGGTAGAACTAGAAGCGTATCAACAAGGACCCACATGCCATCGTCATCATCACCAAGGTCAAAGGTGACATACATACCCTCCTGAAAATCATATGCCTTGCACAGTGCTCTCCAGTTCCAGCAACCAAAATGGGTTACACTATCCGAATTGTATAGCTTTACAAGAAAATCATAATCATGATGGGTCCTGAGATGAATTTGCTTTGTTTCCATACTTTCATGAACTTCGTAATCCAGATGCTCCAAGACATAGCGTCTTGCATGGCATGGGATAAGCTAGTCGAATTGTAAAAGACGAAAATTACACATTGAAAAGAAAGCATAAGTCATGCTTAATTACCAAACAAGACTTGTCGTGTTGCCTACCATCTCAAAATTGAAGGCATCATCGAGCTTAACTCTGAAGCATCGATTGTCTACCAGGTGTGTCCTATCACACCGACTCCGGTTGTCGCCACACCAGTCGCACGCTAGGATCCTATCGTCATCGTCAGACGACGACATTTCCTACATAATGTAGCACAAGTCATGCCAAAATTCAAAGGTTGAAAATATAAAAAAAAACATATCAAAAGATCTTAATTATAGGACTCATATATATTGACATGGAGATTTGGTTGGACTCCAGCTTGAGCATTCAATAAGCAAAACTAAATCATCTCTTGCGTCCGTACATCGTCGAATATTATCACTAATACATCTCGAATAGTATCATACATATAGCATCACTAACTAATTAATAAAGCTAAAACCCTAGCGAACGAGGGGTATCGGCGCGGGCGGTGGACACCCAAAGAGAAGGAACCATCACAGGATCATAGCTCCAGTGAGATGCCTGAAGAACCTGCCATGTATTGTCGAACCTGCCCTGCAATGCAACCATGTAGCGACGGACGTGTTCGTCCTCCTCGCTGACACGGTGACGTACTACCTCCGCGGGGTCTTCAAGCCTCCGCATCGTCCCTGGCCCGCGCGCCCGCCACCAAAGAAGGTTAGGGTCAACAACGGGTTGGCTCCTCATCAAGTTGCGCCCACCGGAAGGAAGCACCTCCCAATACCAGCCCGGTGGAGCCCAGTCCCAAACATCACCCATCGGATCAAGCAGGCCTCCGTTGAGTCGATGACGAGGATGCGGGATAGGCATCATCGATGTCGATGCGGGAATAATTGCTTGAACTAAAAGAATAAACTAGTTCTATTAATTCAACTAGTTCAACTAAGCACTTACTACAAATAAAAATGAACTAGTTCTACTAATTTTACTAAGAATTAGTTCTACCAACTAGTTGAATTAAAAGAATAAACTAGTTCTATAAAATTAAACTAGTTTTACTAAGAATAAAAACTAGTTCTATTAACTAGTTCAACTAATAAGCACTTACTATAAATAAACTGAACTATAGTTTCCTACTAAAAATAAACTAGTTTTACTAAAATTCAACTAGTTTTACTAAAAATAAACTAGTTCTATTAATTCAACTAGTTCAACTAATAAGCACTTACTATAAATAAACTGAACTAGCTAGTTCTTACTAAAAATAAACTAGTTTTACTAAAAATAAACTAGTTCTATTTAATTCAACTAGTTCTACTACATTCTATCACTAAAACTATAAAAAATTCTAAAAACAGAAAATTCATCTAACATTTATGTATATAACTAAGTAACATTTTTTAAATTCATCTAACATTTGTATAATTACTATATACAAATGTGCAAATTCATCTAACAAATTCATCTAACATTTGTATATTACTATAATTTTCTAGCATTTAGAAAATTCATCTAACAGAGGAAGGGGATCGGGGGTCGGCGGCGCTCACAGGGCGATGGCGTCGGGGCATGGGCGGCGGGGAAGGCGACGGTCGGCGGCGAGACGGGGACGGCGACGACGTGAGGGGGCAGACGGCCGGCGGCGAGACGGGGACGGCGAGGTCGGCGGGGACGGCGACGACGAGGGTGGGCGACGGCGGCAGGGACGACAACGAAGAGGCAGGGTGACGGCGAGGTCCGGCAGAGGCGCGAGGTCGGGGCAGAGGCGGCGACGGCGTCGACGGCGAGCAGCCTGGCGGCGTTGGGCTGGAACTGACGATGGCAATCTGAAAATCTTCGAAGGGCTGCTTATATAGCAGAAGTATTGGTCCCGGTTCGTGGCACCTACCGGGACCAATGCCCCTCTTTAGTCCCGGTTGGTGCCACCAACCGGGACAAATGGCTAGTTTTCAGCAGCCCAGAGGGCGG
>LR738710.1:826917-839866 GCA_902687465.1 Secale cereale | reverse complement strand
GGGCATTGGTCCCGGTTTGTGGCACAAACCGGGACCAATGCCCCTCTTTAGTCCCGGTTCATGTGACCAACCGGGACCAATGGTCCCGTACTGCCCGTGGATGGCCAAAAAATTTAGTCCCACCTCGCTAGTTGAGAGGGGCGCGTAGTGGTTTATAAGCACCACTGCCGCACCTCTCTTGAGCTCCTCTCCATTGCAGGCTTACGGGCCTAATTTGACACTGCTATGCCTGTGGGCGTATTGGGCCCTCTTGTGGGCCTGAATCCTGTCCCACTGTTGGGTTTCTAGTCGTATTCATGCCGTGGCGGCCCAATAGGTGGCATTTTTTTTCGTTTTTTTCTTTGCTGCTTAATTTTTTAGTTTTGTTTCTACTTTCTACAAAATACTTACTATTGCTATTTTTTTATTAAAGTTTGTTTATTTTACTTTAATGTTGCTATTTTTGTTTATTTTATTAGATTTTGTTTATTTTACTTTATTGAAGTTTATTTTGTTTTTACTTATTTATTTTATTTTTATTTTTTGAGCTAAATGACCCCGAAATTGAAAATCATTTCAAATGAACTCTGAAAAGGTTGAAAGTTGGCATGGTATCATCATTTCACTCACATAACATGTGCAAAAAAGTGGAGAGGGTTACAGCAAAAAGTGGATGCACTTTGTGTACAAAACGGGCAATCTCTTTCGAGGTACCAGGATTTCAAACGAGAACTCATCTGTTACAAAGGGATTTCATTTTTTGAACTTATTTGAACTATAGTCTTTTCTGTGTTCAGAATGCACCATTGAAAGCAACATCATCAATTTTCAACCATTTCTGACCTCATTTGCTATTTTTCATGCATTCACTGATTTTTTTGAGCTAAATGACCCTGAAATTGAAAAGCATTTCAAATGAACTCTGAAATGGTTGAAAGTTGGGATGGTATCATCATTTCACCCACATAACATGTGCAAAAAAGTAGAGAGGGTTACAGCAAAAACTGGATGCACTTCGTGTACAAAACGGGCAATCTCTTTCGAGGTACCAGGATTTCAGACGAGAACTCGTCTGTTACAAAGGGATTTCATTTTTTTTGAACTTATTTGAACTACAGTCTTTTTCTGTGTTCAAAATGCACCATTCAAAGCAACATCATCAATTTTCAACCATTTCTGACCTCATTTGCTATTTTTCATGCATTTACAGATTTTTTTTGAGCTAAATGACCCTGAAATTGAAAAGCATTTCAAATGAATACTGAAAAGGTTGAAAGTTGACATGGTATCATCATTTCACCCACATGTGCAAAAAAGTAGAGAGGGTTAAGGCAAAAACTGGATGCATTTCGTGTACAAAACCATTACAGAACATCATCGATAGATAAGTGATGAAATTAATATAAGTTCATCATCACATGCCATTCAAAGTACATGCATATCTCTAGAGCATCTAATTAAACCATACATTGCAACTATGTACAACATTTGAACGCAACAACAGATGCGATCATAATCGCAACCAAGGTAACAATTGATCCAACGGCATAATGATACCAAGCCTCGGTATGAATGGCATATTTTCTAATCTTTCTAATCTTCGAGCGCATGGCATCCATCTGGATCTTGTGATCAACAACGATATCCGCAACATGCAACTCCAATATCATCTTCTCGTCCTCAACTTTTTTTTAGTTTTTCCTTCAAGTACTTGTTTTCTTCTTCAACTAAATTTAACCTCTTGACAATAGGGTCCATCTTGATCTTGTGATCATCGACGACTTCCGCAACATGCATCTCCAATTACATCTTCTCCTCCTCCATTTTTTCCAAAAAATTTCTTCAAGGAAATGTTTTCCTCTTCGACTAAATTAAACCTCTCCATAAGAGGGTCGGTTGGAATTTATGGTTCAACTACCTCCTAGACATATAAAAACATCTATGTCAGGTTGGCCGGCATAATTGTCATAAACACTAAAACAAATAGTTATAAATTAAAGATAATATACCACATCCGAATCATAGACAGGACGAGGGCCGATGTGGGCGGATATCAAAACCATCGCACTATATAATAACAAGCAATAATAAACGTAAGAAAATTAGACAAATATCTATCTAAAGCAATAATAACAAGCACCAATAAAAGTAAGAAAAGCATGGACAGAACAAGAGGCTCACCACGGTGGTGCCGGTGACGAGAACGGCGGGGGCGATCCACGGCGGTGAAGACGGGGACGTGACGTGACGGACCGCTAAACCTAGACAAATCTCGGAGAAAATGGAGCTTGGAGTTCGAGCTTCGAGAGGAGAAAAGCTTAACTAGTGTGACTCGGGCATTTCATCGAACACCTCATGTAGATAGGAGGTGAGCTAGCTAGAGCACCACAGCTCCCCCCGGCCGGCCAGAAAAAATAGAGCAGAGGAAGTGGTGGGCGCGGGGTTATATATAGGAAACTCATTGGTCACGGTTCGTACCAGGAACCGGGTCTAAAGGCCACCCATTTGTCCCAGTTCTAGACAAGAAATGGGACCAATGGGTCTCAGCCAGGAGCGAGGCCCATTGGTCCCGGTTCGTGCCTGGAACCGGGACAAATGGGTCCAGACCAACCGGGACAGATGCCCAACGAGGCCCGGCCGCCCCCCTGGCCGCACGAACCGGGACGTATGCACCCATGGGTCCCGGTTCGTGGATGAACCGGGACTAATGGGCTCGCTAGGCCCGAACCAAAGCCCTGTTTTCTACTAGTGTATGTGTGTTCTTGACCCTATCTTGCAAGTCTATAGTCACCTACTATGTGTTATGATCTGGCAACCCCAAAGTGACAATAATCGGGACCTCTCCCGGTGATGACCATAGTTTGAGCAGTTCATGTATTCACTATGTGTTAATGCTTTGGTCTGGTACTCTATTAAAAGGAGGCCTTAATATCCCTTAGTTTCCAATAGGACCCCGCTGCCATGGGAGGGTAGGACAAAAGATGTCATGCAAGTTCTTTTCCATAAGCATGTATGACTATATTCGGAATACATGCCTACATTGTATTGATGAACTGGAGCTAGTTCTGTGTCACCCTAGGTTATAACTTCTACATGATGAATTGCATCCGACGTAATTTGCCATCACCGATCCAATCCCTACGAGCTTTACCTATTGCTTGTTGCTAATTTACTTTTTCGTTGCTACTATCACAAAAACTACAAAAACACTATCGTTACTTTTATTGCTGCTACCGCCACTATCATATTACTTTGCTACTAAACTATCTTGCTGGAGATACTAAGTTTCCAGGTGTGGTTGAATTGACAACTCAGCTGCTAATACTTAAGAGTATTCTTTGGCTCCCCTTGTGTCGAATCAATAAATTTGGGTTGAATACTTTACCCTCGAAAACTATTGCGATCCCCTACACTTGTGGGTTATCAAGACTATTTTCTGGCACCGTTGGCGGGGAGCATCGTTCTATTCTTTAAGTCACTTGGGATTTATATCTGTTGATCACTATGAAGAATTTGAAGAACTCAAAAACCAACATCTTACCCTCAACTACGAGGGAAGGTAAGGAACTGTCATCTAGCTCTGCACTTGATTCTCCTTCTGTTATGAGTAAACTTGCAACACCTACTCCTACTATTGAATCTGATATGTCGTACGTTCTTGATGATGCTAGTTCTGCTATGTATGATGAAACTACCTCTATGCCTGATACTGTGCCACTAGGTGAATTTCTAGATGAACAAATTGCTAAGGTTAGGGAGAGTGCAAATGTTGAAACTGATGATATTTATGAAAGTGAGGATGAAACTACTCCTAATAGATATGAATTGCCTGTTGTGCCTGAGGGTTATGTTATGGACGAAGAAACTGGTAGAGACTTTCTTGCTTGCAATGATAGATATGATCTTTAGAAGTTATTAGCTAAGCTGAAAGAAAAGTCCTTGAATGCTAGAATGAAACATGACCCTGCTTTTACCACTTCACCTATATGTGTTACTGATAAGGATTATGAATTCTCTGTTGATCCTGAGTTAATTACTTTGGTTGAATCTGATCCTTTCCATGGCTATGAGTCTGAAACTGTTGTGGCGCATCTTACTAAGTTGAATGATATAGCCACCCAGTTTACCAGTGATGAAAAGATTCGCTATTACTATATCCTTAAGTTATTTCCGTTCTCATTAAAGGGTGATGCTAAGACTTGGTTTAATTCTCTAGATCATGGTTGTGTGTGTAGTCCCCAGGATATGATGTATTACTTCTCTGCTAAATATTTTCCCGCTCATAAGAAACAAGCTGCCTTACGGGAAATATATAATTTTGTGCAAATTGAAGAAGAGAGTCTCCCACAAGCTTGGGGGAGGCTTCTCCAGTTACTTAATGTTTTTCCTGATCATCCTCTTGAGATGCATGATATACTTGATGTCTTTTATAATGGACTAAGCGATGCTTCCAGAGACCACCTGGATAGTTGTGCTGGTTGTGTTGTCAGGGAAAGAACAGTTGAACAAGCTGAACTACTATTGAATAATATGCTGGCAATGAAAATAATTGGACACTTCCTGAACCAGCCCCTAAGCCAACTCCGAAGAAAAGAGGTGTTCTATTTTTGAGTCTTGAAGATAAGCAAGAGGCAAAGAAATCTATGAAAGAAAAAGGTATTAAAGCTGATGATGTTAATAATTTACCACCTATTGAAGAAATACATGGTCTTGATAACCCGACACAGGTAGTAAAGGTAAATTCTCTTTATAGATTTGATGAAGGTGATATTCCTCGTTATAAGTCTGCTAGCCAATGCTTAGATGAGTTTGACAATTTTATTGTGTAACAAGAAAACTTCAATGCTTATGTTGGTAGACAATTACAACACAATGCTTATATGATTGAACGCTTGAGTGATTATCGGTCTAGAGCTAAAGGTGAACTGAAACTCATTAGTATACATGCTTCTATGGTCACCACTCAAGTAGAACAAGTAGTTAAGGCTCAGAATGATTTGCTCAATGAATTAAATAGTAAGAATAATGACTATGTTGTTAGAGTTGCTACTAGAGGTGGTAAAATGACTCAGGAACCTCTGTATCCTGAGGGCCACCCTAAGAGAATTGAGCAAGATTCTCAGAGAGCTAACGTATATGCACCTTGTTCTTCTAAGAAGAAGAAAAAGAAAAACGATAGGACTTTGCATGCTTCTAGTGAACCTGTAGCTGACACACCTGAGAATCCTAAAGATATATCTGTTTCGATGCTGAGACACAATCTGGTAATGAACATGAACCTAGTGATAATATTAATGATGATGTCCATGATGATGCTCAACCTAGCAATGATAATGATGTAGAGATTGAACCTGCCGTTGATCTTGATAACCCACAATCAAAGAATCAACGTTATGATAAGAGAGACTTTGTTGGTAGGAAGCACGGTAGGGAAAGAGAACCATGGGTTCAGAAACCCATTCCTTTTCCTCCGAAACCATCCAAGAAAAAGTATGATGAGAATTTTGAGCGCTTTGCTGAAATGATTAGACCTATCTTTTTGCGTATGCGTTTGATTGATGTGCTTAAAACAAATCCTTATGCCAAGTATATGAAAGATATTATTACCAACAAAAGAAAGATACCTGAAGTAGAAATTTCCACCATGCTTGCTAATTATACTTTTGAGGGAGGAATGCCTAAGAAATGAGGAGATCCAGGAGTACCTACTATACCTTGCTCCATTAAGAGAAACTATGTTAAAACTGCTTTGTGTGATCTTGGAGCTGGTGTTAGTGTTATGCCTCTCTATTTATATCTTAGACTTGACTTGAGTAAGTTGACACCTACTGAAATATCTTTGCAAATGGCTGATAAATCAACTGCTATACCTGTCGGTATTTGTGAGGATGTGCCCGTTGTAGTTGCAAATGTTACTGTTCTAACGGACTTTGTTATACTTGATAATCCCGAGGAAGATAGTATGTCTATTATTCTAGGAAGACCCTTTTTGAATACTGCAGGGACTGTTATTGATTGCAACAAAGGCATTGTCACTTTTTATGTCAATGGTAATGAGCATACGGTACACTTTCCGAGGAAACAACCTCAGGTCCACAGTATCAATTATATTGGAAAAACTTCGACTATTACTATTGGAGGTTTTGAGTTTCCTATTCCTACTATCAAGAAGGCATATGACATTCTTATTGTTGGGGACATACATATCCCCATTGAGGTAACCTAGCGTTATTCGAAAATTCTCCTGTTTCATATTACTCGGAAAGAGTTTACTAACAAGACCTGATCAACCTTGTTAATGGATTCCTTTTTGATTGGCATGGGATAGGTGAATCTAGATAGCACAACCTTCTGTACCCTCCTCTTACTTTCTGTTAATTAGGATAAATAAAAGAAAAATTGCATTTTCTGTCTGTTTCCAGACTTATCTGTACAATATAAAAATATCCCGAAAATAAAAGTTCTCCAAATGCCATGAAAATGAAATATGATTTTTTTCTAGATTATTTGAGGAAATATGGCACTGAACACGCAGCGAGGGGAGCCAACACGTGGCCACGAGGGTCCAGGGCGCGCCCCCTGCCCAGGGCACGCCCCCTGCCTCATGGGCCCCACGTGGCCCCCCTCCACTTATTCCTGCACCCATGCTCTTCTTCTTCCTCCCAAAAAAATCCCCAACCAGCTCAAACCCGAGTTCTAGCTCATCTTGCTGCCATTTTCGATCTCCTTGCTCAAAGCACCTTTCACCAAACTGTTTGGGGAGATTGTTCCTTGGTATGTGACTCCTCCATTGGTCCAATTAATTTTTTTTCTACTTCTTTATTTGTTGCAAATTTATGCTGCTGTGGTGACCTTATTCTTGAGCTTTCATGTCAAATTTTCTTGGTCCCAAGTAGTTCTAATGCATGATATAGCCTCTAGGCACTTATAGGAGTTGCTGCTATCAATCTTGTTGAGTTTGGTTAACTTTTATTTTGAAGTTACTAAAAAATTCATAAAATTTCAGAAAAATGTCTACGAGAAACTTCCAAGGTGGTCCTTCAAGGAAGCAAGAACTGAGGCTCGCGTTCTGTGAGCCGGACGAGGAACCACCGAGGGATGCTGATGTGCGGCCTCGTGAATGGCTGTCAGATGAATTCATGGGTCAAGCTGGCATCAAAGATGAATTTTACGCATACGTGCACAACGCTGACCTGGAGGACTTCATACAAGATAAGTGTCCTCAATACCGTGGCTTAGCTGATAGCTTTGTGAGAAGGTTTAAGTTTTCATCTTCACGAAATTCTCACACTGTCCTGTTTGACCTTTATGATAAATTTTATACTATGGATTTAGAGGATTTTAATGTTGCTTGCAAACTCCCACAGTGGGGCAGTATGAGTGATCCTCGCAAATCTGAATTTAGAGAATTCCTTGCTAGTATTACAGTGGGGGAGTCCAGGGAAGTCACACAGGCTACCATGGGGAGCATACATTTCCCTGCTATTCATTACTTTGCTCTCTTTATCGGTAGATGCATAAACGGTAAGGATGAGGACTGTCACATGTGTGTCCCTGATCTTAGTGTTCTCAGGAGTGCCGTACTAGGTGATAGGCAATATAACTTGGGAGCCATTGTTGCACGTAGACTACACCATAATGGGTTGCGTGGAGATTTATTTGGTGGGATCTATGCTACCCGCATAGCCCGCTTTCTTGGTGTGTCTGTGCACATGAATGATGAACCTTTACCTCCTGTTTATTTAGACTGCAATGCTATGACTAGTCACCGGTTTATAGAGTGGGATTATCAAACCCTCAAATATCGACTAATCTTTAACACGCAGCATGCCATCCCGATTGTTCTTCCTGCCCCTACTTTGTTTAACTTTCAGGAAAAAGGGAGATACACTATAACTATGGAGGAGGCAAATGCTTATTATAACATGACGGAGACGGCCCGCCTTCGAGCTGCAGCTCAGCATGCAGCATCTGCTGCGTCTCAGTACGACCCCAACTACAACTTTGGATATTCGTCGGGCCAATACTGGCCATAGACCAACTTAGGCCAAAAGCCTAAGCTTGGGGGAGTACGTGTTTCTCACCGACTTACAATCATGTTCACACTTATTCTAGTAGTCGGTGCTCACACTCTTTCACTGTACCATCCATGCTTAGTTTCAATTTCTTTTTCTTAGACTTTTTCTTGTGTGCTAGAAAAACCTAGAAAAACAAAAAAAATTAGTTGTAGCTTATAGCTAGTTTACTTTATTTGCTTGAAGCAGTAGTTGAAAAAATGAAAACCCAAAAAGATTTCTCGTTCTTCTATTACTTGTTGGGAGCTTTCCCGTGTAAATAGTTTCTTTTCTTTTCTTTTGGGGTTAAGAGTAGAAGACCATGATTAAATTGTTTAGTGGCTCTCATATGCTTTGTTGTTGATTTAACCTTGAGTCGTATTACCTTGTCTTCTCTCTTGTATCAAATGTCTGCAGATTCAAGCTTAGTCCAATGCACGTGCACAATTATTATTATCCACACCGTTCGGTCGTGCGAGTGAAAGGCAATAAGGATGATATATGATGAACTAATTGAGATGAGAAAAGCTGGTATGAACTCGACCTCTCTTATTTTTGTAAATATGATTGCTCGTCGTTCCTGATTCAGCTTGTTATGAATGAAACATGTTTGCAATGACAATTAGATATCATAGCTGCTTATGCCATGCTTAATTAGCTGAGAGTTTATAATGGTCTATCTTGCGTGCCAACATGATATTAAAATGGTTGTGATGTGGTATGATGGGTGGTATCCTCCTTTGAACGATTTAAGTGATCTGACTTGGCACATGTTCACGCATATAGTTGAAACAAATCAACATAGCCTCCACGATATTTATGTTCATGGTGATTTATATCCTACTCATACTTGCATTCATTGTTGATTAATTTTAATGCATGTTCATGACCGTTGTTGCTCTCTAGCTGGTCGCTTCCCAGTCTCTTTCTAGCCTTCACCTGTACTAAGCGGGAATACTGCTTGTGCATCCACTTCCATATACCCCAAAGTTATTCCAGATGAGTCCATTATACCTTCCTATATGCGGTATTTACCTGCCGTTCCAAGTAAATATGTGCCAAACTCTAAACCTTCAAATGAAATTTTGTTTTGTATGCTCGAACAGCTCATGTATCAACTAGGGCTGTCTATATCTTCCATGCTAGGTGGGTTATTCTCACGATGAGTGGACTCCGCTTATCATTCATGAGAAAATGGCTGGTAATCGGGATGCCCAGTCCCATGCTCAAAATCATAATAATTAAACAAAAAACCCCCAGGGCTGTTGCTGGTTTGGACGGTACCCGTTGTTTCGGGCTAGCCGTTGAGTGTGCTTGTTGGTGGTTGGGGGAGTATAAACTTTACCATTCTGTTTGGGAACCGCCTATAATGTGCGTAGCATGGGAGATATCGAGATTCTTGGTTGTTATGTTGACAATGAAAGTATACCGCTCAAAATGTTATTCATCTCTATTTAAAAATCGAGCTCTAGCACCTCTACAAATCCCTACTTCCCTCTGCGAAGGGCCTATCTATTTACTTTTATGCAGAGTCATCATCCGCTTATCATTGAGTGGACTCCGCTTATCATTCATGAGAAAATGGCTGGTAATCGGGATGCCCAGTCCCATGCTCAAAATCATAATAATTAAACAAAAAAACCCAGGGTTGTTGCTGGTTTGGACAGTACCCATTGTTTCAGGCTAGCCGTTGAGTGTGCTTGTTGGTGGTTGGGGGAGTATAAACTTTACCATTCTGTTTGGGAACCGCCTATAATGTGCGTAGCATGGGAGATATCGAGATTCTTGGTTGTTATGTTGACAATGAAAGTATACCGCTCAAAATGTTATTCATCTCTATTTAAAAATCAAGCTCTGGCACCTCTACAAATCCCTACTTCCCTCTGCGAAGGGCCTATCTATTTACTTTTATGCAGAGTCATCATCCGCTTATCAAAGAGCACCAGTAGGAGAGCACCTCTGTCGTTACATGTATTACTATTAATTTGCATTGAGTATGACCATGACTGGATCTCTTTAACCATGAATTACAATGTCTAGTCAGTCCTTGATCTTTAAAGGTGCTCTGCTTTTATGTTTTGTGGTCTCGGAAAGGGCTAGCGAGATGCCATCCTGTTATATCATATCATGATTGTTTTGAGAAAGTGTTGTCATCCGAGGTTTATTATTATTGCTCGCTAGTTGATTATGCCATTGATGTGAGTAGTCTTGAGACATGAAAGTTATTGTGAATGTGGTTAGTTCATGATCTTGTTGAAAACCTGAATGCTAGCTTACATATTTACAACAACAAGAGCAAACAGAGTTTGTCAAAGTTTTTCTTTATCACTTTCAGTTTATCAACTGAATTGCTTGAGGACAAGCAAAGGTTTAAGCTTGGGGGAGTTGATACATCTCCAACGTATCTACTTTTCCAAACCCTTTTGCCCTTGTTTTGGACTCTAACTTGCATGATTTGAATGGAACTAATCCGGACTGATGCTGTTTTCAGCAGAACTGCCATGGTGTTATTTTGGTGCAGAATAAAAAGTTCTCGGAATCGCCTGAAAATCAACGGAGAATTATTTCGGAAAATATAAAAAATACCTACAAGAAGATCCACACCAGGCGGCCCCGGGCCTGTACACGAGGGTGGGGGCGCCCTGCCCAGGGCGCGCCCCCAGCCTCGTGGGCCCCCTGGTGCCTTACCGACGTACCCCCAGATCCTATATCTTCACTTTCGGGGAGAAAAAAATCAGGGAGAAGGAATTATCACGTTTCACGAGACGGAGCCGCCGCCAAGACCAAATCTCTCTCGGGAGGGCTGATCTGGAGTCCGTTCGAGGCTCCGGGGAGTGGAGATCGTTGCCATCGTCATCATCAACCTTCCTCCATCACCAATTCCATGATGCTCACCGACGTTTGTGAGTAATTCCATCGTAGGCTTGCTGGACGGTGATGGGTTGGATGGGATATATCATGTAATCGAGTTAGTTTTGTTAGGGTTTGATCCCTAGCATCCACTATGTTCTGAGATTGATGTTTCTATGACTTTGTTTTGCTAAATGCTTGTCACTAGGGCTCGAGTGCCATGATTTTATCTCTGAACCTATTATGTTTTCATGAATATGTGTGTGTTCTTGATCCTATCTTGCAAGTCTATAGTCACCTACTATGTGTTATGATCCGGCAACCCCGAAGTGATAATAATCGGGACCACTCCCGGTGATGACCATAGTTTGAGGAGTTCATGTATTCACTATGTGTTAATACTTTGGTCTTGTACTCTATTAAAAGGAGGCCTTAATATCCCTTAGTTTCTAATAGGACCCCGCTGCCACGGGAGGGTAGGACAAAAGATGTCATGCAAGTTCTTTTCCATAAGCACGTATGACTATATTCGGAATACATGCCTACATTGCATTGATGAACTGGAGCTAGTTCTGTGTCACCCTAGGTTATAACTTCTACATGATGAATTGCATCCGACGTACTTTCCCATCACCGATCCAATGCCTACGAGCTTTACCTATATTGATTGTTGCTTATTTACTTTTCCGTTGCTACTATCACAAAAACTACAAAAACACTATCGTTACTTTTATTGCTGCTATCGCCACTATCATATTACTTTGTGATGCCTTCTCGCCCCTCGTTGGTTACCCCAAGTGGAAGGTTTGAGATGCAGTGTAGCAGAAGTTTTCCCTTGGTAAAGATACCAAGGATCGATTTCCCCTGAGACTCCCAGTTTCAACAAGAAGGTGTCAACTGCGAACGGCGCCAGATATTAGCAATCAACGTGGACCTGCACACAGATACAAATAACTTTCCTCCCAACGAGTACAGAGAGGTTGTCAATCCCTCCGGCCTTGTCGTTTACAAAGGATTAAACGCAAGTGATAATAGTGATAGGTATTGCTGCAAATAGTAAGTAAAAACAGAAAGTAAATAGCGGATGTGATCAGTGATGGTAATATGGACCGGGGTCCCATGATGTTCACTAGTGATGTCTCTCTCCCAAAGACGATAAAACAGCTATGTGAGGTAAACGAATTACAGATGGGCAATTGACAGAATTATGTGCGCAAACCAATGCTAACTATGTTGCAAGAAAGGTAGAGGTTCAAAGCATGGGCGGTACGCCAAGGCAAGTAGACCGAAATCCATCAGCATCTACTACTAATCATCCACCTTGAGATATCTATCCAGAACATCTCGCTGGTATTAAGTTGCGAGTCCCACCCATAGTGTAAACTCAAAGCAACAGACAACTGCATTAAAAGAACTTTGTAATCCTTGCACCCGCGGGCACAAGCACCGTTGTTTTCCCCCTTGTGGCAACAACACATCCCCTAGACTCATGTTTCTGTCACTCAAGCTAGTCATCGAGGGGCATGAACCCACAATCGAGCATAACGTTCCCTCTTGGAGTCACTACCTACTACTTGCCCAAAGCAATAAATAGCAACGGAGAACATGCAAGAATTACTTACGAACATAAATATAAAAGAGGTAAATCAAATATATTACTCAAACACAATCTGAACATAATCTCACAATCCATCGGATCCCAGTAAACTCATCATAGCAACAGCATAAGGATTACATATGTGCCTCGATCTTGTAGGGCAGCTCACGAGGTCTAATTAGTGAAGCACAAGAAGGGGAGGAGAACATCACATAGCTACTGGTCATGGACCCATGGTCCAAGGGAGACTACTCACAACTCATCCGGGAGGCGTCCATGGTGGTGGAGTGGCTCCCGGTGGTGATCCTCCCCTCCGACAGGGTGCCGGGAAGAGTTCTCCTGGTGCTCCCGATCTTGGAAGCGCGGCGGCGGCGGAACAGAGATGAGATCGCGAAAAAGGGTTCCCGTCTCGAGGGTTTCGGGACACGATATAAATATATGCCAAAGGGGGGCATCAGCAGAGGCCTGG
>LR738710.1:788678-826863 GCA_902687465.1 Secale cereale | reverse complement strand
AAGAGGGGGGCCGCGCCACCAGGGCGCCTGGAGCCCTGGTGGCCCCCCTCCGGCTCTACTTTGGCTGCCGGGAAGCTTCTGGAACGCTGATTTTTTATATAATTTTTCCAGGATTTTTCTGGCAGTTTTCGTAATGGGAAACCTGAAATACAAAAATAGCAGAAAACAGAAACTGGCACTGGGGTGCACTGAGTTAATAGGTTAGTCCGAATATGATCAAAAGTGTATGGAAGTATATAAATATCATAGCAATATCACCCAAAAGAGGCATGGAGCAAGCAGAAATTATGGATACGTTTTGGACGTATCAACATCCCCAAGCTTAATTCCTGCTCGTCCTCGAGTAGGTAAATGATAACAAGAATAATTTCTGTGGTGACATGCTATTAACCATATAGGACTTTTTCATAGTCACATGAAAAAAGCTTACTGAGACAATGAATCTGTAGTAATTAAGTTGCCTCATGAGAAAATCACAAAGAACTGAAAGTTTTACAACATGATACTGAAACATGAAATAGATTTGTAATGAGCATGGTGTGCAAATATGATAAAGTGATATCTCGCTTGCCCCCTTTAGTGAAGCAAAACATAAATGCAGGGGCACCTCCAAGGTTTAAGTGATGACTAGATACAATGATTTCAGAATAAACGATATCACAATCATGCAAAAGACAATGCTACTTTGGGACAATGCACATTACACTCAGAATGACAATCATGCTCTCAGTAGTTGGTGCTTTAAAAGAAGGTGGAGACTCTCGAACCGTGGCTTTTGTTGGCAAGGTTGAAAACTACGTGGAAACAAAGACAAAGCATGTACCAGAGCTCTTGGTTTTAAAAACAGAAGTAATAATATTTTTTTAGATTATGCATGTTTCGTCAACGAATGCTAGCAGAAAACTCAATCACTTCTTGAGATGGACAAGTTTCGAGGAACGGCTCCCGAATGAGGACGATCACATCCTCTTAATCTCCTTTGTTTATCACTGCCAAAGTTTTCTGATTTCTCATGAACAAAGCGTGAAGGAGGGTTTGTTTGTTATATTAATTTTGAGTCGGGCGCACTCAATGCCAGTTCCTTCTCGTATTATGGATTTGCACATTAGACATGCAATCCCGGGGTGAAGCTTGTCCAACTTAAAAAGATCATGAATTAACTACTACTTCCTCATGAACTTAAAACAGAGGCACAAAACAGAATTGATTTTTTATTGAATAATTTCGAGATGGTACATGAAAGTCTTCGTTAGGAAAGGCAGGTAAATACCATGTATAGGAAGGTATGGTGGACTCATATGGCATAACTGGTTTAAAGGATTTTGGATGCACAAGCAGTCAGTCCGCTTAGTACAGGTGGAGGTTAGCAAAAGACTGGGAGCGACCAACTAAGAGAGCAATGACGGTCATAATCATGCAGAGCGACAAAGCAACATTGAATCAGGCATGGAAGTTATATCGCTACTCAGAAACAAAAGATCATCAAGGCTTGACAGACTTTCTTTACAGTCTTAAATATGCGTGAGCATACGCCAAGTCAATCAAAATAAATTCTCGAAGGAAGATATTACTAAACCATACCACATCATAGGCAAACAAATCATGTTGGTACTCCAATAACACATTGGGAACCCCCCAGCTATTTGAGACTAACCATAAGAAAACATGAACTACTAAGCACCATTATGCACGTAGCATTTTTATCATAGACATATCAACCATGCAACAGAAGCAAACTCTCTTAATAAGATAAGCATGATAACTAAAGAGAGTTCAAGCAACCAACTAAACAAAAGCTCTTTAAAAAGATAAACATGAAAACTAAGAGCTAAGCATGATAGTAGCTATTGAAAGACAAAGAACACACACAGCAAAGATAGACATGAAAATTCTATGTTATGTTCTAGGTAGAAGTGGAGCGTGTTTCTCTCCCACACAAAGAAAGCTGAGTTCCGACTCGTTATGAAAATCTAAAGAAAAACAAAAAAGGAAACTAAAAGCAAGACGCTCCAAGCATAGCACATAACACATGAAGTGATAAAAATACAGTGGAACGAAAGACGAACTGATAATGTTGATGGAGAAGGGGATGCACGGGGGCATCCCCAAGCTTAGACGCTTGAGTCTCCTTGAATATTTCTTGGGGGTGCATGGGGGCATACCCAAGCTTGAGCGTTTGACACTCCTGAATCTTTTTATCATCTTCCCTCGCACACTTGAAAACTCCCTTCATACATAACTCATCATAATCTGATTAGCGAGGTTAGTACCCTTAATAAAATAATTGTTCCTTGCTGGAAATAAGGATATTCTTGAAGTTCTACTGTTTCTCAAGATTGCCAAAAGGTTTTTGCAAAGAAAAAGCAAGCTCAAGGTTTGCAAAATGAAGGAAATGCAAAACAGGACAGAATCATTGAAAAACAGAACAGCAGGTAGTAAATGATTTTTTGGGGCACTTCTGCAACTCTAATCAAAAAACTCAGAACAGACACACGAAAGACAATTGTATATAGCACGCTGTCGAAAAAATTCAGACCAAAAAGATGATCTGGTGATTTTATACGAATTTTTCTATCCAAGGACAGAATCTGTTTCCTGGACAGCACGTCACAACTTTTGAACTTTCTTGCAATCAGAGGCTACACTTGGCACAAAGTTGAAAAGCAAAGATACAATGATGATGCTACTGTAGTAACAACATCAAGACACAACAAAGGCAAAATAAAATTTATTCATTGGGCTGCCTCCCAAAAGCGCTTTCTTTTATGCCTTTAAGCTAGGCATAATGCATAGAGATCAAGTTGTATCAATTGAACCATCATCAAAAAGCTCTTCAATAGTACAACTAATCTTAAGAGGACTTTCAAACAAAGGCCTCATAGAGATACTTCTAGGGAGAAGACCAAAAGGATAAAAGTCAAGGGAAGATTCAGGTGTTTCTTCCAAAGTCTTTACAGTTTCAACCCCTTTGGCAATAGATGGATTACTTTTAGAGCGGGGAGCCTTTGGAACGTGAACGAACTTAGGCTCCTTCTTTGCCGGAGTTTCTACCTTTTTGGTTTTGATTGAGGAGAAAGTAGTTCCTAGAGTATCAAAGATTTCCTCAATCTTGTCTATCCTAGAAGAGTCCAAGTCATGGGATTTGATGACCTCCAAAATTTTGAAAATTTTATGCATGGAGCTATCAAGCCTATTCAAATTCCCTTGGATCTTACGATCCAACTCGTTTATCTTATTAATGTTTGGCATCTCTAGCTCTATCTTTTCAAGTTTTTTCATAATGTGAGCTAGGGTGATGTCCTCTTGAATGCTTACAACAGGGGGATTCCCAACAAGATTTTCAATAAAACTAAGAGACTCCCAAACTGGGGCCTCTAGGAAATTTCCATTCATAGCAGTATCTAGAATAAACCTATTCCAAGAAGTAATTCCAACATAAAAATTTCTAAGCAAGATAGTAGTAGATTGCTTCTTGGTGGCTCTTTTTTGAGAATCATTAATTCTATACCAAGCATCTTTTAGACTTTCACCACCTCTTTGTTTAAAGGTGAGAACTTCTGCCTCGCCAAAGACAAAAGGACCCGACATAATGACAACTAAAGAATGAAATAACTATTTTTGTGATTTTCGATAAAAGATACTAAAGCAAAAACTGAAAGGTAAACTAACAAGACTAAAAACAAAGGTAAAAGATAGCGTGCAACTCCCCTATCTTGAAGAGTGGAGTCCCCGGCAACGGCGTCAGAAAACTTTGCTTGATGGCTTCTCGCCCCTCGTTGGTTACCCCAAGTGGAAGGTTTGAGATGCAGTGTAGTGGAAGTTTTCCCTTGGCAAAGATACCAAGGATTGATTTCCCCTGAGACTCCCAGTTTCAACAAGAAGGTGTCAACTGCTAACGGCGCCATATATTAGCAATCAACGTGGACCTGCACACAGATACAAATAACTTTGCTCCCAACGAGTACAGAGAGGTTGTCAATCCCTCCGGCCTTGTCGTTTACAAAGGATTAAACGCAAGTGATAATAGTGATAGGTATTGCTGCAAATAGTAAGTAAAAACAGAAAGTAAATAGCGGATGTGATCAGTGATGGTAATATGGACCGGGGTCCCATGATGTTCACTAGTGATGTCTCTCTCCCAAAGACGATAAAACATCTATGTGAGGTAAACGAATTACAGCTGGGCAATTGACAGAATTATGTGCGCAAACCAATGCTAACTATGTTGCAAGAAAGGTAGAGGTTCAAAGCATGGGTGGTATGCCAAGGCAAGTAGACCGAAATCCATCTGCATCTACTACTAATCATCCACCTTGAGATATCTATCCAGAACATCTCGCTAGTATTAAGTTGCGAGTCTCACCCATAGTGTAAACTCAAAGCAACAGACAACTGCATTAAAAGAAATTTGCGTAAAGTAAACAATCCTTGCACCCGCGGGCACAAGCACCATTGTTTTCCCCCTTGTGGCAACAGCACATCCCCTAGACTCATGTTTCTGTCACTCAAGCTAGTCATCGAGGGGCATGAACCCACAATCGAGCATAACGTTCCCTCTTGGAGTCACTACCTACTACTTGGCCAAAGCAATAAATAGCAATGGAGAACATGCAAGAATTACTTACGAACATAAATATAAAAGAGGTAAATCAAATATATTACTCAAACACAATCTGAACATAATCTCACAATCCATCGGATCCCAGCAAACTCATCATAGCAACAGCATAAGGATTACATATGTGCCTCGATCATGTAGGGCAGGTCACGAGGTCTAATTAGTGAAGCACAAGAAGGGGAGGAGAACATCACATAACTACTGGTCATGGACCCATGGTCCAAGGGAGACTACTCACAACTCATCCGGGAGGTGTCCATGGTGGTGGAGAGGCTCCCGGTGGTCATCCTCCCCTCCGGCAGGGTGTCGGGAAGAGTTCTCCTGGTGCTCCCGATCTTGGAAGCGCGCCGGCGGCGGAACAGAGATGAGATCGCGAAAAAGGGTTCCCGTCTCGAGGGTTTCGGGACACGATATAAATATATGCCAAAGGGGGGCATCAGCGGAGGCCTGGGGGTCCAGGCGCCCCCCCCGGCGCGGCCAGGAGGGGGGCCGCGCCACCAGGGCGCCTGGAGCCCTGGTGGCCCCCCTCCGGCTCTACTTTGGCTGCCGGGAAGCTTCTGGAACGCTGATTTTTTATATAATTTTTCTGGAATTTTTCTTGCAGTTTTCGTAATGGGAAAACCTGAAATACAAAAACAGCAGAAAACAGAAACTGGCACTGGGGTGCACTGAGTTAATAGGTTAGTCCAAATATGATCAAAAGTGTATGGAAGTATATAAATATCATAGCAATATCACCCAAAAGAGGCATGGAGCAAGCAGAAATTATAGATACGTTTTGGACGTATCACTTTGCTACTAAACTATCTTGCTGCAGATACTAAGTTTCCAAGTGTGGTTGAATTGACAACTCAGCTGCTAATACTTAAGAGTATTCTTCGGCTCCCCTTTTGTCGAATCAATAAATTTGTGTTGAATACTTTACCCTCGAAAACTGTTGTGATCCCCTACACATGTGGGTTATTAGGTATCCCAAGCTGGTAGTCTTGGCACTATCTTAACAAGTGACAACGTGATTTACCCAGGTTCGAGCTCTCTCAAAGAGATATATAATACCCTACGTTCTGCTTTTGATTGTATCAATGTGGGGGCAGTACAAGTTACAAGTTGATCTACCACCAGATTGCGTGTGTACGACATTTGGCGTTAATGGCATTGACCTATCTGCTAATATAGATACCTAATACGTCTCCTACGTAATTATATTATCACTTTTGTATACTTTATATTCCATTTTATATTGTTTTTATGGACTAACCTATTAGCTCACTTCCCAGTAGCAGTGGCAGTTCCTATTTTCCTGCATGTTTTTGGTTTTCCATGAAATCTATATCAAACAAAGTCTAAACTAGACGAAACTTTTTGACCATTCTTTATGGAAAGAGACCTTGGAACCTTCAGGAGGATACTAGAAAATGCACAAGGGAGCCACAAGGCAAGTTAGAGAGCGCCAAGGTGCATTTATAGCCCACTTGTGGCTCCGATTTCCCTAATTGCGGCCTATAAATTCCCAAATATCGAGAAACCCCCAAGACGAGACCCGAAACAATTATTCCACTGTTGCAAGCCTTTGTTTTGAACCGGTACCATCTAGAGGCCTCCGCCGGTACTCTGGTAGAGGGGGAAACCATTGGGGAGGCAATCTTCGTCAATCTTGCTGCCACCCCAAATCAAAACAATTCACTTTAGTGGAATTAATTTTGTGACCAAATATTTGCTCAAACGCTGAAATCAAGAGTTTCAGGTTCCAAGCCTTGTCCGGGTGATGTTCCGTAAATATAATTGTGTCATTGGCATATTGTAAAATAGAGAGGCTACGATCCACAAGGTGTAGCACAACTCATGCAATTTGGTCATCCTGCTTGGCGCGTTTAATCAAAATAGCCAACATGTTAGCAACAATGTTAAATAACATTAGGAACATGGGATCACCTGGCCGTAGTCCTTTTTATTGTCTAAAAGTTATAGCCTACATCATCATTGACTTTGATGGCCACACTAACTCTAGTTGCAAAATTTAGAATCCACTGACGCCATTTATTGGAGAAACCATTCATGCTTTGGGCATGTTCAAGGAAAGAAAATTTATCCTTGTCATAGGCCTTTTCGAAGTCAATTTTGAATACCACTGAACTAACGTTTTCTCGATGCATCTCGTGGACGGTCTCATGCAAGATTAATAAACCATCTAGTTTACTAATATATTCCTTCCATGCATGAAGGCCGTTTGAGATTTCAGATAACATGGTGAGCTATCGAGTTTAACCATTCGTAGCCACTTTGGTGAAAATCCTGCAGCCAACATCAAGGAGGCATATGTGTCTGAACTGTTGGATGCGTTTGGCCTCCTTTATCTCTAGCAACAAAACAATCTCGCCAGAAATTTAGCCTGAATAGGGCAAGCCCATGGGCATGACAACAATTGAACAACTCCCAAAGTTCAGCCTTGATGATATGCCAAAAATTCTGATCGAATTTTGCGGGGAACTACCAGGGCCTAGAATTTTGCGGGGAACTACCAGGGCCTAGAATTTTGCGGGGAAACTACCATTTGGAACACCACCGATCTCACCTCCTCTTTTGAGAAAGATAGCATGAGGATATCATTCTCTTCTACCATGACTTGTGGAACATCATATGTTTGGGTCTCATCAAGGGTGCCATTCCCGTAACCCGATGCCCTAAACATTGATTTGTAGTAGTTTGCGATACAATTTTTGAGCTCGTTGTGACCTTCAATTCACCCCTCATCATGTTGGGGACTATGAATACATTTATTCGTATGCCGGCCATTGGCAACCAATTGGAATTATCTTGTATTACTATCTCCCATTAGAATGAAGTCAGTTTTGGACCTTTGGTTTTATTTGATCTCGTCTTCTCCTAAAATACAACCAACCTTATAATTAGATTGATTTTTCAATTCAATCTCCTATTGAGATAAGGCACGGGTCTCAATGATGGTACAGAGGCACTACTTTTCTTTTGTTGTATAACTCATTGCTGCGTTCCACCGATCCAGAGAGGTGTTGCCTCATAGCCCCTAGTTTATAAAACCATCTCTAAATCGATGTATGAAAAATGGTGGGCCTCTCCCAAATGTTCTTGATTATGTATACAAAACATGCCAAATGCAGCCATGCCAATTCAAACTTGAATGGTCGAGGGCAGAATCGCTTGTAGAATTAGAATCAAGAATGATTGGCACATGATCCGATAATGCCTCGATTCGTTCTATGTCCCCGATAGATAGCATAGGAAATTTTAGCACCAATTCGGTATCCCTGGATACCCTATCAAGCTTCTGCTATGTTGGCATAGAATGGTTATGATGCCAAGTGAACTGCTGCCCTGACATATAGGCCTCCCAAAGATTCAAACTGTCAATCACATCATTGAATAGGAAAGACCAGTGAGTGGTGAAGCTATCATTATTTTCTTCTTCTTTGTACCTAAGGATATTAAAATCCCCTTCAATAATCATTGGGCATGGGTTATCCTTAGCCAAGTTCGGTAGTTCATGAAGGAAAGTAGATTTGTGCTCATCTTGGGCAGACCCATAGAGTGCGAGCATGCTCCAAGTAATATTATCAACCCTGCTTGTAATTGAAATTTGATATGAAATTGACTGGTCAAAAAGGCCAACAAGTCCATGGACGTATTTTGTATTCCAAGATGGATTCCTCCAGAATTTCTACAAGTGGGTAGAGTATGCTATGTGTAGTCGCAATCATATGATAGGTGGTCGAGGACATGTGGGCGGAAGTCACATTTACCAGCCTCAGAAATTGTTACAAAATCCAATTCATGTTCTTGCACACAATCACCGACATGTTTCTGTTTATTTAAGTTAGAGACCTCTGCTATTCCAAACCATGCCTCTAGTGTGGAAATTCAGATTGATGTGAATCTTTTTTCCTTCTTGCGTAGTTTTTGTTTCTTTCTAGAGGACTATGATTTAGGTTTCCACGACGAGGCTTTGAAGTCACAAAACATGGACCCAGGTCTTGCGTCACCCAAACCAACCTCAATAACCTCACCAACCAAGTGGGACATTAACAGACCATCATATTTGGCATCCGCTTCATCATCATCCTTGATTTCGGGGTGCGTTAGAGTGCGAGCATGCTCCAAGTAATATAATCAACCCTGCTTCTAATTGAAATTTGATATGAAATTGACTGGTCAGAAAGGCCAACAAGTCCATGGACGTATTTTGTATTCCAAGATGGATTCCTCTAGAATTTCTACAAGTGGGCAGAGTATGCCATGTGTAGTCGAAATCATATGATAGGTGGTCGAGGACATGTGGGCGGAAGTCACATTTACCAGCCTCAGAAATTGTCACAAAATCCAATTCATGTTCTTGCACACAATCACCGACATGTTTCTATTTATTGAAGTTAGAGACCTCTGCTATTCCAAACCATGCCTCTAGGGTGGAAATTCAGATTGATGTGAATCTTTTTTCCTTCTTCCGCGGTTTTTGTTTCTTTCTAGAGGACTACGATTTAGGTTTCCACGAAGAGGCTTTGAAGTCACAAAATATGGACCCAGGTCTTGCGTCACCCAAACCAACCTCAATAACCTCACCAACCAAGTGGGACATTAACGGACCATCATATTTGGCATCCGCTTCATCATTATCCTTGATTTCGGGGTGCGTTATTACAATTTGGAGAAACCTTTAAACAGTCAATCTCCATCTGTGTAAGTGCCCCAATCGACAGGTTAATTTCATTATCATTCTTTCCCATAGATACAACAAAATTCTTTAAGCTACACGTAATACGAGTATCTCAGAAAGAAATAAATGATTGTGGGACGAGGTACCTGGCATGGGGTCCAAATTCCTCAATGCATGGCGGTGCATCGCCTTCGGTAAAGACTGCTAATAGTTGTAGAGGAACCATCGGCGGAGGTGGAATGATGGTTAATATGTCGAAGAATGGCTTCAGGGGTCGTTGCTTGGTTGAGGTAACGTGTTCGACTCCAAGCGCTAGATAAAAATGTTTTCTGAACTTTTAGTTACCGTGGTTGAACGACCACTGTTAGCCAGCCGAGCTAGTAACCGTCGTTGGGTGCTAGTCTATAAGTACTACAGTTACTATGGCAGATCCGTTTTTTCTTTCTTCAATCTTTTCAATATTTCTTGAAGAAAATGCGAACAATTTTATTAAAAATGAGAATAAAGTTTCAAAACGTGAACAAATCTTTATAACGTGTTTCTTTTAAAAACAAAGTGAACAAAACTTAAAAAACATGAACAATATTTTATGTATGCTGAACAATTTCAAATGTACCTTGAAATTTTCTGTAATATACACTAATTGTTTTTACATATACATTGAACATGTTTTTAATATACATTGAATAGTTTCGAATATACATTGAACATTTGTGTAAAATACGCTGAACAAATTTTAAATACACAGTGACCATTTTGTAGTATTCATTGAACATTTTTGTAATGTATGGTGAACTTTTTTGTAATGTATCGTGAACATTTTTTTAGTGTACGATGAATAGATATACATTCGATTCTTCTACATGTACGTGGATGGGTAATTTTATATATTTTTAATCTATGGGGAAAGAAAGTTCATTTCTCGTACGATATCTAATTGCACAAAAATAAGAGTTGCATGATTTTATTTGACCTGAGTCGTAATAGCCTAGGCCCTAGTAAATATTATGGTCCTTCTTGACTGTTTTTTTTACCGAGAAGTTTATAGATTGATCTAGAACGTATTAATTTCTGATTAACACGAGAATTTCTTTGGATTCTATAATTAGTATAAGTATATAAGTATAAAGCTATAGAAATAGAAGTATAGACATTGATATAGTTAGTTAGATAGATAGATAGATATAGATATAGATGTTGATATAGATAGATTGTATGGCCAACACTTTTATTATTATATTTGAGTGAATGGGGAGTAAATGTTCTGTAGCGACAACTCTATAATATAACATCATGTATGCTTCTGGAACCCCAAACAGATACGAGAATCAGATATGAAGGGGAAAGCTATTCTTCTTTGCGTTATGGTGCTTGTGCTGCTAGGAAATTCAAGCCATGCCCGTAAGAAATCAATCTCCATGTCCTTGTATACGTGTTTCCATTATCCCTCCAAGCGGAGTAGAACTGCACAAGTTTCTTAGTTTGGATAACTCTTACTGATATTTTTTCTTGTCAACAGGGAATTGCCATACCTATCGTGCTTTCTGGGAACCTTTTATTTGTTTTCCTGTTACTTGCCATGCAACATGCGAGCAGAAGTGGCCGAATCTCCTTGATCACTCGTATTGTCATGCTGATAACATTTTGGTAAACTCTTGTATGTGTGTTGTCTGTGATAAGTGACTATATCGAATTGCACTTCTCCATCATGTCAAACAATGGAAAATGATGTACAGTAATAGAATATTATGTTGACATGCATGTGATATTCTATTTGTTTTTATTCTTACGTTCAGATGTGCCATAGTTATTGCAAATCTAAATGACACAATCAAGCATGGAAAGGAAAATAAAAAGCAAAAAGAAATTCCGAGATGGGTCCCCGCATAAGATCAATGGCAGACTTCTCCCTCCCTCTATCCTACCATGCGAGACACCAGCCATCATCAACAATACCCTAGCGTCGATCTTCCGCATCAGGCCCACCTCCTCCTCCTCATTCACATCTCCATTCTTAAGGTAAAATTATCCAATGGGTCTCTTCCCCATCCCCTTGGAAGTCGATCTTCCAATCTTAGAAGGTCTTTCAATCCAATAAGATGCGATGCCCCGACCAAGCCAGAATCTGTGATGAACATATGCATTGGAGAAGGAGGTTATCCTCCGGCCTCTGCATCAGAAAGATGCATGTGGCCAATTTATTAATAAGCAAACAGTTCAAACAAAGTCTCCAAGTATCGACAAGAAAAAGGGCTCACAAAGAGCTAAAAAAATGAAGGAAAACGGGATAGCCACAACCGACGGAATAAAGATAGATAGGAAACTAAACACCTATCCTATTACATGTCCGCCATCCAAACCGGTTGAAATAGCCCGCGCTGCCGTCTCCCATCGGATAAATCCAGTAACCATATGCTCCCTGGCATCCATCGAAGTGAGTAGCGACCACATACGGATCAATGTAGTGGCCCGGAAATATGTGTTGTTCTATTAAAAACCAAATCGCTCCTGCAATTCCATATAGCCCACAAAAGAGCACATACTCAGGCAAGAATATGTTTCGCCATTTCTGTCTCACCTCCATTTAGCCACGTACCAAATAACGTCACTAGTGCAGAATCGGTTTATAATCTCGGTTCGTAAGGGCCTTTAGTCCCCACCCTTTAGTGTCGGTTCAACACGAATCGGGACTAAAGGCCCACCACGTGGCATGAGTCCGTGCGGGTGGCTGGGGTCACGAACCGGGACCAAAAGATTTTTCTTGGGTTTATGATTTATTTTTCCTTTTATGTTTTTCATTTAAGTATTTTTTAATTTTTTTCGCTACTACATATGGTACACGTTATGCATATATATAAATAGAATTTCTCACAAGACCATTCATATATATATATATATATAAACACTATTCTGATCACGGGATCAGAATATTATTCTGATCACAACATATACTTCCTGAGATACGCGCCTGAACTTCCCTCTGTACGAACCTGACCTTTGGGCTATCTTCGCAACCGTGTCTCTTCGAGTGAATTTTTCTTGTTAGTCGTGTTCTATGTGATGTAAGTGTAATATGAAAACGGTTTTTAGCAACTAAATGCTTTTTTAAATAGAAATCTCGCTCATGGGCGGATTTTGCTCTCGGGTTGTGATGAACTCGTGTTTTTCGTAATTTTACTGCCTCAGTTGCACGCCTGAACTTCCCTCTGAACTAGGTTGAACTTCTGCCAACATCACCCAGACGGGGCTTGCGATATACCGTTGGAAAGCTATGGACACCAGTATTCATGACCCAACTTAAATTTTTGTCAAAATGTAAGCGGTTTAAGAGCAGTTTTGAAAATCGTTTTTTCTTCACACAAAAAACGTGAATCGTATTTTCGATTTCATTTCTAAACCGTTTATCAAATGTGGCATATAATATGTCGTTGGAAAGCTGCTGCAAAACCGCTCCTTTCACATGTTGAAAGTTTTTTCTAATTCCCTATGGTTAAAACGTTATTTGAAAAAAAAAACGTAAAATTTCACAAACCGAACAGCCTAGTTCGTATTTTCGCTGTGATTTCTAAAGGGCTAATCCAATTAGGGCATGTTATACGGTGTTGGAAAGCTTATGAAAATGCACTACTTTTTCATGTTGAAAGTTTTTTCTAATTTTGAACGGTTTAAGAGTAATCTAGAAAACGGTACAAGTCCTACCGAGTTCGTTTTTTTTGAGTTAATTTTTTAACCATGCGTCTCAATGCAGCAAGTGATGTGGCGTTGAAAAGCTTGGACAAATGCGAAACATTTTTGTATGTATTGTTTCTCCTAATTCTTTACGGTTTTAAGTCAGTTTCGAAAATGGCGAAAAACGTATTTTCGTTGTATTTTCTACAAACTTTGTCGGAATGTGGCAAATAGTATACCGTTGAAAAGCTACAGAAAATGCAAAACTTTTTCATGTTAACGGCTTTCTATGATTCCCAGCTGTTTTCAAGTAATTGCGAAAATGGCGAGATCATTTTTCTGCCTTTATCGCGAAACAGATTCTTCGAAAATGCACCGTGTGAAGAACCTGAACTTCTGGGCACGTGTAGTTGAACTTCACTCTGTTTTTCACGTGCTTTTTTTCCTCGCAGCTCTCCATCCATTGCTCGTAGCTCTCCATCCACTCACCGGAATGGAGCAAGTGATATACTGATGGTCAGCTGCTGTAAACACGCAACTTTCCCGTGTTGATCATTTTTTCATACTCGCGACGATTTTAAAAGTTTTTCATCTGAAATTCATTCAGTGTAGTAGTTGAACTTTCTACTGTTTTCACGATGAACTTCTGTTTGAACTTCACTCTGTTTTTTTACGTGCAATTTTTTGCACTGTGTGAATTGTAGTTGAACTTCTGAGGGCATGTCTGTTTGAACTTCACTCTGTTTCACTCTTTTGTATTTTTATTATATGAAACACACCCCATGCAGTACGTGAACTTTCGTTTGTTATCACTTTTGAAATTCTATCTTATTTTTTCAATAAATGACAAACTTCTTGCAATATAGTTTTTCCTTGTTTTCACATGTAATTGAAGGTTGGACATCTCGCACTAGAGATCTCGAACTTCACCGGGAGGAGCACGTCAACTTTTTGCAACAAATCTTTGAAGCTTTTAGTTTTCTATGCTTATATTCTTATTTGAAACGCATTCCGTGTAGTAGTTGAACTTCCAGCTGTTTTCACCATGAACTTTTGTCACGTATTTTTGTTCAACCTCTCTCACAAGAATTTTTGGGCTGAGCACTTGAACTTCTAGCAACAAAACTTTTAGCCTTTGCTTTTTCATTCTCTTTTTTTCATACAAATGCACACCGTGTAGTACGTGAACTTCTCTCGGTTACCCGAAAATATTTGAGTTTTTTTATAGATATTGAACCGCTCCACCTTTTTTATTTGAACTTCATTGTGTATTTTTAGAAATGTGAAAATCGAAGGTTTTTAAAAACATCGAACTTCTTCGTTATTTGAAATTGAACATGTTGGTTTTATTCTTTAGTAATTAGAAAAATCCGATTTTTTCAAATAAATATCAAACTGCTCTGCCTTTTCCAATTGAACTTCTTGGTTTTATTGCTCTAGTAACGTGAGTTTTTATATACATTGAACTACTCCCTTTTTTGAAATTGAACTTCTTGGTTTTAATCTTTAGCATTGGTTTTAATGCATACCTTCATTGCAAAAGAAATTTTTATTTCCTTTATAGTGTTGTGTTTTTATTAGAAGAAAAGAAAAAGAGAAGTTCGGTTTCTTCAGTTCGAGACATGACAAAGTGAACTATAATTTGATGGTAACATTCAGGATGCTTCAAAATTTGAGCAATCTACATATCAGGGCAAACACGAGGAAGCAGTGTAAAGGTAAACAGATTACTATGGCAATCTGGTGCATGTAGAAGAAAGAAAAACCATGGACGAACTTGTTGAATAAGTTTCAGTTTCGTCAGTTTAAGTGTCTAGGTGTCGATAGGTTCAGTTTCGTCAGAGTTTTACTTCGTTTGATTTGGTCTGGACGATGACGCGTTCTGTGCGCTCACGTCCTAGTCTTTAGGAGAGCCGTGCGCTCGATCCAAGTCGTGGGATGGCACGACTTAGTCGGGATCGTGGCGATCGCCACGGCAAGCTTTGTATTCCTGCAGAATAAAGGAAGAGAAAGACCAGAAAAGCGGCAAGTTGAGCGCTACGCCAAAACCACCGTGTTCATCTTCTTTGTCCGCTCGATTCTGTTTTCATCTCCATAGCTCGATCGTGTGTGTGTGTAGTGTTATAGCTGATAGTTGGCATCAGAGCTCTGTCAGGCTATGCCGAAGGGAGGGATGCCGAAGAACGGAGGAGGCGACGTGTCGAAGAAGGCCGCTGACGGTGATGACGACGCGGGCAAATCCACCCTCGCTCTCCCGCGCTCCGGGCGCGATCTCGGCGGCGGCTCGGGCACGGCGTGGCCCACGCTGATGAGGACAAACTACAACTCATGGTCGCTGCTGATGAAGGTGATCCTCCAGGTACGCCACCTGTGGGACATCATCGAGACAGGAGAAGGCGAGTACGACGACGATCGCATGGCGCTGGAGGCGATCCTCCGGGACGTGCCGCCGGAGATGATCCCGATGCTCGCCGTCAAGGATACGACAAAGGAGGCGTGGGATGCGATCAAGACGATCCGCGTCGGGGCGGATCGAGTCCGCGACTCGAAGGCCCAAAATTTCCGCGAGCAGTACGAGGATTTGAGGTTCAAACCTGGTGAGTCTGTCGATGACTTTGGGTTGCGGCTGCAGGAGCTGGTCCATCAGCTGGACGTCCACGGCGACCCCATCGACGACAAGAAGGTGATCCTCAAGTACCTGTGGATCGTGCCGAAGAGGTACAAGTAGATGGCGCGGTCGATCGAGAGCCTCCTCGATCTGAAAACCATGTCCATCAAAGAGCTCACCGGGCGCCTCAAGGTCTGCGAGGAAGACGACGAGGACGAGCCCGTGGGCGCCACCAACGGGGGCCAACTGCTGCTCACGGAGGAGCAGTGGCGCGCGCGTATGAAGCAGGACGACTCTTCGGGGAGTGGCGGCGGTGGCGGAAACTGCCGCGGCAAAGGACGCGGCCACGACGGCGCGCACGACAAGCCGCGGGGCGGCAACGGCGGCGCTGCCCGCGACGACAAGTGTCGTTACTACGGTAAGCTCGGCCACTGGGCCCGAGACTGCCGTAAGAAAAAGTGTGAGGAGGCTCACCTTATCCAGGAGGGGAACGATGACCAGCCTGCGCCGTATCTCGCGGCATAGCTGAACCTCACTGGTGATGCACCGGAGCTGGACGGTGGCCACGTGTTCCTGAACGCGGAGCAGGCAAACGTGTGGATCGGCGACGAGAGGGAGCCGATCGACGTGCCTTGGTACCTCGACAGCGGCGCGTCAAATCACATGACGGGCAGCCGCGACGCCTTCGCCGACCTGGACACCAAGATCGTCGGCACCGTGCGATTCGGCGACAACTCCATCGTCGACATCCGCGGGCGCGGCACGGTGGTGATCACGGTGCACGGCGATGAGCACCGCGCCCTGACTGATGTGTACTATATTCCCAGGCTCAAGACAAGCATCGTCAGTTTGGGGCAGCTCGATGAGAATGGCTGCCCCTCCTTGATCCGCGGCGGCTTCATGTCAGTGTGGGATCGGGGAAATCGCCTGCTCGCGAAGGTGCCGCAATCGCCAAATCGTCTCTACAAGATCAAGCTGCAGATCATGCAGCCGACGTGCCTGTCTGCGCGTCGTGGCAACATGGACTGGACCTGGCACGAGCGCCTCGGACACCAGAACTTCGGGGCCCTCCGCACCATGTCTCGCAGCGGCATGGTTTGAGGTCTGCCGGAGATTGGGCACATCGACCAGCTGTGCGACGCGTGCTTGGCAGGGAAGCAGAAGCGCGTGTGATACGTCCAAAACGTATCTATAATTTCTGCTTGCTCCATGCCCTTTTTGTGTGATATTGCTATGATATTTATGCACTTCCATACACTTTTGATCATATTTGGACTGACCTACTAATGGTTGCGAAAGTGCACAATGTTCTTGTTTTACACTTTATTGTGTAGGAATTACTTGGAAATTGACAAAAACGCAAAAGGAGTCGTATTGGAGTAGGACTCTGACTTTCCTGAAATCTATCTGAGAACGTTTTTTAAAGATGGTCACGTTCCGGCCAGAAGACGACGTCAAACGGAAAAAGTCTAGTTGCGAAAGTTGTGGGAATTTCGAGGCGATGCTTCTGGATATAAAATTCGTCCAAATCGGAGTCCGGACGGCCGAGTAAAGCCTGTTTTACTGAGGCCCAAAATCTGATGACGGGAATCCGAGAGTCTATATAAAGAGAGGAAACCTAGGTCACCAAGGGCCACGAATTTTCCTCCTCCCGAGCCGCCGTCTTGGAGGGGAGGACCAGCACCATTGCAGCACCATCCACAAGGAAGAAGGGGGGCCAAGGAGCCGCTGCCCCCTAGGGCAGCCGCCGCCCCGAGGGCCGCCGCCGCCGCCGTGCCCCCAAGGGCCGCCGCCGCCGCCTCCGTGGCTGCCGCCAGCCGTCTCCTCCTCGCGGGGCTGCACCTCTCCATCAACACCATCATCAACCTCCTTCTCACCATGTCCATGTGTGAGTAGTCTTCTCCGGGGCCGAGGGCTCGTACGTGTAGCTATGTGGTTATCTCTCTGTCCCATTATGTGATCTTCGTTGTGATCATAGGCTATGTTAATCTAGGGTGATCCCATGATATTTCCCCTTCCTCTATGTATTGGATTGATGTATTCACTTGTCTTTATCTAGTATAATCCCCGAGACCAAGGTAACAGCGGTCTATTGGACATGGATTAGAAAAATATTTTCATGAGTGATTTCCTCTCTTGTGTGTTGATTGAAGATTGAGAGTCTCTTGGTGCTTGTCTTTGACTATCCTTTAGATATGTTGTGGTGATTGTGGGACTCTCTTTGGATGGCTGCGGTGACATTGGGAAATCCTTAGATTGAGAACTATGAACTTTGAGGTGTGCTTTTGTAGCCCTACACAATTCTCGTCCTCTCTTGACCACGAAGGAATGACCTCCGGGTGCGTCTCCATTGCATGTTTTATGGGAAATATCATGTGATTCGATTATGTTAATGTTGTTGGGAGTTGCCTCTAGAGAAAGTATGATCCCTAGGCCTTGTTTCCACCATTGCAATACCATTTGTGCTCACGTTTACCACTTGTTTGCTTGCTGCACTTTTTATTACAGATTTATATTACTTTGCTTTGCCACTCCTATCATCCATATTTTACCATCTCTTCGCCGAACTAGTGCACCTATACACCTCCTAGTTGTATTAGGTGTGTTGGGTACACAAGAGACTTCTTGTATCTTAGTTGCAGGGTTGCTTGAGAGAGACCATCTTCAACCTCTACTTCCCTGAGTTCGATAAACCTTAGGTCATCCACTTGAGGGAAATTGCTGCTGTCCTACAAACCTCTGCGCTTGGAGGCCCAACATAGTCTACAAGAGTAGAAGCGTGTGTAGACATCAAGCTATTTCTGGCGCCGTTGCCGGGGAGGTGAGTGCTTGAAGGTATATCTTTAGATCTTGCAATTAAATCTTTTTGTGTCTTGTTTTTATTTCACTAGTTATGCTTATGGACAACCTTGCTATTGGATCGTTGCTTGTGGGAAGACGCCCCACACCTGTGGTGGTTGCTCCTCCCCCTACTGAAATTGTGCCCTATAAAATACCAGCTGGTATTATCGATTATGTTTTGGCTAATCGTTATGCAGGAGACAGACATCCCGGTGAACACTTGCTATATCTGTCACAACTATGTTCATTATTTAAACTTGCAGGTGTATCAAGGGAGTTTGTCATGAGTAAATTGTTCACCGTATCGCTTATAGATAAAGCTTCAAATTGGTATAAGCTTCTCGATAACTCGCACTTGCTTGATTGGCAAGAGCTTATGTCTCTCTTTTATACTAAGTTTTATCCTCTTCATGAAATTCATCGAGACAGGAACTATATCTATAACTTTAGGTCTCGTGACGGAGAGAGCGTAGCTCAAGCTTGGGGGAGACTTAAAACGTTAATGCTAAAATGTCCTAACAATGGGCTCCCCAAAGATGCTTATGTGGAGAGTAAGAGTACCTTTTTGCATGTGGATCATGGTAACAATGCTTTATGTGATGCTTATATTGTTGAGTTTATTCGTGATCCCACTGAAAATTATTATGAGAAGGGAACATATGCTTATAGATATTTCAATAATATCAAGTTCCCTCTCTTTATGTTGAAGGTTTTGAAGCTGCACTTGTTTTGTCTTCCTATGCTTATTGCTTTGTGCATCAATGAATTATTCTATTGCAATATTCCTATGCATAGGAAGCATGTTAGGCTTAAATGTGTTTGGTATTTGCTTCTTGATGCTCTCTTTTGTTCTTCAACTCTTATTTCTACGAGAGCATCATTAAAGTCTTATGCCTAGCTTAAAGGCATAAAAGAAAGCGCTTTTGGGAGGCAGCCCACAATGAATAAAATTTTTATTTTGCTTTTGTTGTGTCTTGATGTTGTTACTACAGTAGCATCATCATTGTATCTTTACTTTTCAGCTTTGTGCCAAGTGTAGCCTCTGATTGCAAGAAAGTTCAAAAGTTGTGACGTGCTGTCCAGGAAACAGATTCTATCCTTGGATAGAAAAATTCGTATAAAATCACCAGATCATCTTTTTGGTCTGAATTTGTTCGACAGCGTGCTCTATACAATTTTCTTTCGGGCGTCTGTTCTGAGTTTTTTGATTTGAGTTGCAGAAGTGCCCCGAAAAAATCATTTACTACCTGCTGGTCTGTTTTTCACAGATTCTGTCCTGTTTTGCCTTTTCTTCGTTTTGCATACCTTGAGCTTGCTTTTTCTTTGCAAAAACCTTTTGGCAATCTTGAGAAACAGTAGACCTTCAAGAATATCCTTATTTCCAGCAAGGAACAATTATTTTATTATGGGTACTAACCTCGCTAATCAGATTATGATGAGTTATGTATGAAGGGAGTTTTCAAGTGTGCGAGGGAAGATGATAAAAAGATTCAGGAGTGTCAAACGCTCAAGCTTGGGGATGCCCCCGTGCACCCCTAAGAAATATTCAAGAAGACTCAAGCGTCTAAGCTTGGGGATGCCCCCGTGCATCCCCTTCTCCATCAACATTATCAGTTCGTCTTTCGTTCCACTATATTTTTATCACTTCATGTATTATGTGCTACGCTTGGAGCGTCTTGCTTTTAGTTTTCTTCTTAGTTTTCTTTAGCTTTGCTTGCTTTTCATAACGAGTTGGAACTCAGCTTTCTTTGTGTGGGAGAGAAACACGCTCCACTTCAACCTAGAACATAACATATAATTTTCATGTCTATCCTTGTTGTGTGTGTTATTTGTCTTTCAATAGCTACTATCATGCTCGGCTCTTAGTTTCCATGCTTATCTTTTTAAAAAGCTTTTGTTTAGTTGGTCGCTGGAACTCTCTTTAGTTATCATGCTTATCTTGTTAAGAGAGTTGGCTTCTGTTGCACTGGTTGATATGTCTATGGTAAAAATGCTATGTGCATAATGGTGCTTAGTAGTTCATGTTTTCTTATGGTTAGTCTCAAATAGCTGGGGGGTTCTCAATGTGTTATTGGAGTACCAACATGATTTGTTTGCCTATGATGTGGTATGGTTTAGTGATATCTTCCTTCAAGAATTTATTTTGATTGACTTGGCGTATGCTCACGCATATTTAAGACTGTAAAGAAAGTCTGTCAAGCCTCGATGATCTTTAATTTCTGAGTAGCGATATAACTTCCATGCCCGATTCAATGTTGCTTTGTCACTCTGCATGATTATGACCGTCATTGCTATCTTAGTTGGTCGCTCCCAGTCTTTTGCTAACCTTCGCCTGTACTAAGCGGACTGACTGCTTGTGCATCCAAAATCATTTAAACCAGTTATGCCATATGAGTCCACCATACCTTCCTATACATGGTATTTACCTGCCATTCCTAACGAAGACTTTCATGTACCATCTCGAAATTATTCAAAAAAAGCATTTCTCTTTTGTGCCTATGTTTTAGCTCATGAGGAAGTAGTAGTTAATTCATAATCTTTTTAAGTTGGACAAGCTTCACCCCGGGATTGCATGTCTAATGTGCAAACCCATAATACGAGAAGGAACTGACAAAGAGTGAGCCCGGCTCATTAAAAAAATATACAACAAACAAACCCTCCTTCACGCTTTGTTCATGAGAAATCAGAAAACTTTGGCAGTGATAAACAAAGGAGATTAAGAGGATGTGATCGTCCTCATTCGGGAGCCGTTTCTCGAAACTTGTCCAGCTCAAGAAGTAATTGAGTTATCTGCTAGCATTCGTTGACGAAACATGCATATTCTAAAAAAAATAATTTTTACTTCTATTTTTAAACCAAGAGCTCTGGTACATGTTTTGTCTTTGTTTCCGACCACGGGTTTTCAACCTTGCCAACAAAAGCCACGGTTCGAGAGTCTCCACCTTCTTTAAAGCACCAACTATTTAGAGCATGATTGTCATTCTGAGTGTAATGTGCATTGTCCCAAAGTACCATTGTCTTTTGCATGATTATGATATCGTTTATTCTGAAATCATTGTATCTAGTCGTCACTTAAACCTTGGAGGTGCCCCTGCATTTATGTTTTGCTTCACTAAAGGGGGCAAGCGAGATATCACTTTGTCATATTTGCACACCATGCTCACTACAAATCTATTGAATGTTTCAGTATCATATTGTAAAACTTTCAGTTCTTTGTGATTTTCTCATTAGGCAACTTAATTACTACAGATTCATTGTCTCAGTAAGCATTTGTCATGTGACTGTGAAAAGTTCTTATATGGTTAATAGCATGTCACCACAGAAATTACGCTTGTTATCATTTACCTACTCGAGGACGAGCAGGAATTAAGCTTGGGGATGTTGATACGTCCAAAACGTATCTATAATTTCTGCTTGCTCCATGCCCTTTTTGTGTGATATTGCTATGATATTTATGCACTTCCATACACTTTTGATCATATTTGGACTAACCTACTAATGGTTGCGAAAGTGCACAATGTTCTTGTTTTACACTTTATTGTGTAGGAATTACTTGGAAATTGACAAAAACGCAAAAGGAGTCGTATTGGAGTAGGACTCTGACTTTCCTGAAATCTGTCTGAGAACGTTTTTTAACGATGGTCACGTTCCGGCCAGAAGACGACGTCAAACGGAAAAAGTCTAGTTGCGAAAGTTGTGGGGAATTTCGAGGCGATGCTTCTGGATATAAAATTCGTCCAAATCGAAGTCCGGACGGCCGAGTAAAGCCCGTTTTACTGAGGCCCAAAATCTGATGACGGGAATCCGAGAGTCTATATAAAGAGAGGAAACCTAGGTCACCAAGGGCCACGAATTTTCCTCCTCCCGAGCCGCCGTCTTGGAGGGGAGGACCAGCACCATTGCAGCACCATCCACAAGGAAGAAGGGGGCCAAGGAGCCGCCGCCCCTAGGGCCGCCGCCGCCCCCTAGGGCCGTCGCCGCCGCCGTGCCCCCAAGGGCCGCCGCCGCCGCCTCCGTGGCTGCCGCCGGCCGTCTCCTCCTCGCGGGGCTGCACCTCTCCATCAACACCATCATCAACCTCCTCCTCACCATGTCCATGTGTGAGTAGTCTTCTCCGGGGCCGAGGGCTCGTACGTGTAGCTATGTGGTTATCTCTCTCTCCCATGATGTGATCTTCGTTGTGATCATCGGCTATGTTAATCTAGGGTGATCCCATGATATTTCCCCTTCCTCTATGTATTGCATTGATGTACTCACTTGTCTTTATCTAGTATAATCCCCGAGACCAAGGTGACAGCGGTCTATTGGACATGGATTAGAAAAATATTTTGATGAGTGATTTCCTCTCTTGTGTGTTGATTGAAGATTGAGAGTCTCTTGGTGCTTGTCTTTGACTATCCTTTAGATATGTTGTGGTGATTGTGGGACTCTCTTTGGATGGCCGCGGTGACATTGGGAAATCCTTAGATTGAGAACTACGAACTTTGAGGTGTGCTTTTGTAACCCTACATAATTCTCGTCCTCTCTTGACCACGAAGGGTGTGATTTGATTATGTTAATGTTGTTGGGAGTCGCCTCTAGTGAAAGTATGATCCCTAGGCCTTGTTTCCACCATTGCAATACCATTTGTGCTCACGTTTACCACTTGTTTGCTTGCTGCACTTTTTATTACAGATTTATATTACTTTGCTTTGCCACTCCTATCATCCATATTTTACCATCTCTTCGCCGAACTAGTGCACCTATACAACTCCTAGTTGTATTAGGTGTGTTGGGGACACAAGAGATTTCTTGTATCTTAGTTGCAGGGTTGCTTGAGAGAGACCATCTTCAACCTCTACTTCCCTGAGTTCGATAAACCTTAGGTCATCCACTTGAGGAAAATTGCTGCTGTCCTACAAACCTCTGCGCTTGGAGGCCCAACATAGTCTACAAGAGTAGAAGCGTGTGTAGACATCAGCGTGTCCTTTCTCCAAGTGGCGAAGTTCCGATCGACGGCGTGCCTCGAGCTCATCCACGCCGACCTCTGTGGGCTTATCTCGCCGGCGACTCCGGGCGGGAAGCGCTACTTCCTCCTCATGGTGGACGACTACAACCGCTACATGTGGCCGGTGCTGCTCTCCACCAAGGACGAGGCAGAAGCGGCGATCAGGCGCGTCAAGGCTGCGGCGGAGGTCCAGAGCGGGTGAGTGTTGCGCACGCTGCGCACCGATCGGGGAGGGGAATTCACCTCCCGCTCGTTCGACGAGTTCTGCGGCGACAATGGTGTCCAGCGCCACCTCACCGCTCCGTACACACCGCAGCACAATGGCGTCGTCGAACGGCGAAATCAGACGGTGGTGGCCACCGCAAGGAGCATGCTCAAGGGGAGAGGTGTTCCCAGCACGTTTTGGGGGGAGGCAGTGACGACGGCAGTCTATCTGTTGAACCGCTCCTTCACGCGTGCGGTGGACGGAAAAACCCCGTACGAGTTGTGGCACGGGACGCCGCCGAGCCTGCACCACCTGGGCGTCTTCGGATGCGTCGTCCATGTCAAAACGGCGCGTCCACACCTCAAGAAGCTGGAGGACAGGAGCACGAAGATGGTTCTGCTTGGCTATGAGCCAGGCACCAAGGCGTGTAGAGTGTTCGACCCGCTGTCGCAGCGGGTTCACGTGACCAGAGACGCCGTCTTCGACGAGGCAGCATCGTGGAGCTGGGAGGATGGAGGAGTGGAGTCGCTGAATGGTGATTCGACATCGCGTACACACCGGCGTCCACGGATCTGCGTGGATCTGCGCTTGCGTCAGAGCGTGCACCGACCGTGCATGGCGAGGCCTCAGGTCAGGCCGCGCACGGGGAGGCGTCACCGGCCACACCGCCGCCAATGGGTTCCCCTACCTCACCTCACCGGCCACACTTGCAGAGGCCCAATCAGAGGCAGGATGGCGAGTAGCCATGGTTGAGGAGATGGCCTCGATCAAGGAGAATGACACGTGGGAGCTCTGCGACCTCCCCGCCGGCCACCGTCCCATCGGCCTCAAGTGGGTCTACAAACTGAAGAAGAACCCTGCAGGAGAGGTGGTGCGGCACAAGGCGAGGCTCGTGGCAAAGGGCTATGCGCAGCGCGCCGGCATTGACTTCGACGAGGTCTTCGCGCCGTTGGCGCGTTTGGACTCCGTGCTTGTCCTTCTCGCCGTCGCTGCGCACCACAGCTGGGAGGTGCACCACCTCGACGTGAAGAGCGCGTTTCTGAATGGCGATCTGACAGAGGAGGTGTATGTGTCCCAGCCACCTGGCTTCGTTGTCGACGGCATGGAGGGCAAGGTGTTGCGCCTGAATAAGGCGCTCTATGGGTTCCATCAAGCACCGCGGGTGTGGAACGCCAAGCTTGACAGCTCGCTTCGGTCGTTGGGGTTCACCCGGTGTCCTTCGGAACACGCCGTGTACGCTCGCGGCGAAGCCAGCTCGCGCCTGCTGCTGGGCGTATATGTCGACGATCTAATCGTCACCGGCGGCAGCACACTGGAGATCGCCAAGTTCAAGCAGGAGATGACGGACAGGTTCAAGATGAGTGACCTGGGCCTTCTCACTTATTACCTCGGCATTGAGGTGACTCAGCGGAGCGGCAAGATCACGCTTTGCCAATCTGCATACGCCGCCAAGCTCCTGGAGAAGGCCGGCATGACCGACTGCACCACGTCGCAGGTGCCCATGGAGCCGCGCTTGAAGCTCAGCAAGGCAAGCTCGAACCCGCCGGTGGACGTGACGCTCTATCGCTCCATCGTCGGGAGCCTCCGCTATCTGGTTCACAGCAGGCCGGACATCGCTTTCGTCGTGGGCTATGTTAGCCGCTTCATGGAGATGCCAACGACGGAGCATCTGAGTGCCGTCAAGTTTCTCCTCCGCTACATCGCCGGCACCAAGAACTTCGGGTGCGTCCTTCATAGCAGCAGCGAGCAGCTAGAGCTCGTGGGCTACAGCGACTCCGATCATGCCGGTGACCTAGATGATCGCAAGAGCACGACGGGCAACCTCTTCTTCATCAATGGCTGTCCGGTGACATGGCAATCTGTCAAGCAGCATGCAGTTGCTCTGTCATCATGCGAAGCTGAGTACATGGCCGCCACTGCCACGGCGTGTCAAGCTGCTTGGCTTTGCCATCTCCTCGGCGAGCTGCTGAACAAGGAGGCGGAGACAGTGAAGCTCTACATCGACAACCAGAGAGTCATTCAGCTGATCAAGAACCCGGGATACCATGAACGCAGCAAGCACATCGACATGCGTTTTCACTACATCCGGGAGTGCGTTGAGGACGGCAAGGTCTTCGTCGAGCATATCGGCACCACCAACCAGCTTGCCGATATTCTCACCAAGTCCCTCGGGAGATTTCAGTTCCAGGACCTGCGTGCGAGGATCGGCATCATCGACATCACCAAGGACTAAAACTTAGGGGGAGATTTTTTGAATAAGTTTCAGTTTCATCAGTTTAAGTGTCTTGGTGTCGATAGGTTCAGTTTCGTCAGAGTTTTACTTCGGTTGATTTGGTCTGGACGATGACGCGTTCTGTGCGCTCACGTCCTAGTCTTTAGGAGAGCCGTGCGCTTGATCCAAGTCGTGGGATGGCACGACTTAGTCGGGATCATGGCGATCGCCACGGCAAGCTTTGTATTCCTGCAGAATAAAGGAAGAGAAAGACCAGAAAAGCGGCAAGTTGAGCGCTGCGCCAAAACCACCATGTGTTCATCTTCTTCCTCCGCTCGATTCTGTTTTCATCTCCATAGCTCGATCGTGTGTGTGTGTTGTGGTATAGCTGACAGAACTGGGCTATCTCACCTGCGGCCATTGTACTGTGGGCAGGGAAGAAGGATGGTCGGCGAGCAGTGCCCATATGGAGGTGTTCTCGACGCTGACCGCGGTGGCTCAGGCGAGCAGGTGGGGCTTGGCCTCCGCCCACGACATCACCTCGAGCCAGCGCGGCGCCGACGCACAATGCGGCAAGCATTGTGCTCGCCGCCAGCAAGGAGGGCACTACTGCAGGAATGCCTAGTAGTGGAGGGTAGGCAAAAACCAGTAGTGGTAGGCAAGGTTCTCAGGGCCGCCCGCCACTGGTACATACCTAGCAGTGGCGTGTGTTTTTGTAGCGCCCACCACTAGTTATAATCACAAATGGCGCTAATGGTACACCACCGTGTAATTTGAGGAACTAAAACAAATACAGACTATACTATGTATATGTGACATCACAGTACAGGTTCATACGTACATACACATCATATAAGAATTAAAATATATTCTTACATCATGATTGATTTTCAATTTTGCACATCATGAGGCCTCCTTTGCACAGACATATAATTAATGTTCAAATTGAATAGAAAGAAAACCATGACCCATGATAAGTTAAACAACACTAGATAATTGTTATCATCCAAGGTAAATAACTCGTCATCATTCTAGGACCTGATAAGTACTACGTATGACCTACTCCTCGCTCTCAAGTAAAACTGTATAAAACATGGAAACCCCTCCATCTCCGCAATGGAGAAAAGAGATCCACCTGTCTCCAATATGTGGCCTGCGCACATTCATGTTGTCTCCAATTGGTTGTGTGAGCACATTCAGTACTTTGGTCGATCCTTGGATGTTGCCGCGTCCATCTGTTGAAGAAATCAAGTACGCAGAAGAGAAAGATGCCTACAGACTTGCCGGTAAGCTAACAATATGCATATTACCTTCCGTAAACATCAGGTCAAGCACAGCATCCTTTGAGAGCTTCTGTTGCAGAACATAATAGTGACATAGTTAGTAATGTAGTTTTTCTTTAGTACAATATGTGCAAAAAAGGGACTAGTGACACAATACTAAAAAAATCTTGCTATGCTATGTGCACGGATGTTACAATGGTTCAACACCTGGACTAGTGCACGTATCTAGTATAATTGTTGCCAATTTTATAATTGATCTTATAAGTCTCAACATCATTAATAAATGAGGCAAGGGATTTTTCTCTCTTCACAAATTATTCTCAGGCATAACTGTAGTACGTCTTATTACTCCTTTCTGGTATTTCTTAGAGCAAAGAAAGAAGCTGTCAGTTGAAAATAAACAGCTTTAGTACAGATTACAAATTATACTCCTCAAATCATGTCTTAGAGCAAAGAAAGAAGCTCTTAAGTACCAACTATTTTGATGTAAACAATACAAATTACATAGCAAATTAGTTTGATGACCTCACATAGAGGTAGAACTGGAATCATGTCCACATCCACTCAAGTTTTGATATTAAATGTTATTTCCATATCCTCCTCAAATCCATAGGACTTGCAAAGTGCTCTCCAATTTGAACAACCAAAACGTGAATCATTTACTTCATTGTCGAGCTAAACCTCAAAAGTGAAACCATGTTTCGTCTTGAGGTGAGCTTTCTTCGTCTCCATACGCTCTCTATCTTCGGACTCGAGCTTGTCTAAGACATAAGGTCTTGCATAGCAGGGGATGCACTAGTCGAATTGTAAAAAAAATAACACGTTAAAACAAAAACCACTAGTCATTTGCTTAATTACATACTAGCCGTCGTTACACACGTCTCGTATTCGAAGCACTCCTTCAGCGCGAGGGTGAAGCTCCTACCATTTTCTAGGTGAGGTATATCGCACATACCACTGTCGTCGGAGCAGTAATCATACTCGGGGATGCGATCGTCGTCAGACTTTTCCTGTGTTCATAATTCAGATATTAAAAAATAGATGAAATTTCGGCAAAAGATGAGCCACTCGGAGGTCTTGGCTACAAAATGTAACACGCGTCCAAAGAGACAACCAAAAATTTAAGAAGTCATGCCTAAATATATAGGACAAGTGTCCCGGGCACTCGAAATATCATACTTTTTAGCACAAGTCATGCTGAAATTTCGGCATCACCTTTGCTTAAAAGAGGACATATCGCGCCCCTGAAATTGCTGGAACGGAAACGAATCAATATTTCGGCAAAACATAGGCCAGTCAGAGGTGTTCACTACAAAATATTTCGGCATCCATCCATCTAACAATGCATACGTCTAACAATCCATCTAATAAAAGAATAAACCTATCTACAACTAAAGATAAAAGAGAGGAAGGTGCTCACTGTGGGTGGGGCAGAGTAAGGTGCTCACAGTGGCATGCCGGCACGCCCGGGGAGGGCGGCGGCGTGGGATGATCGGGATGGGGGATGGCGACGATGTTGGGAGGTACGGAACGGGGGAGGGCGGTGGCGCGGCGAGGTCCGAAACAGGGAAGGGCAGTCGTTCAAGGAGAAGGGCGGCTGGGAGTGAGTGCAGACATTGAAGAGTGAAGAGTGAGTGGTGGGGAGCGAAACTACGGGAATAATATACACGAACTCGCGCTGGTGGGCACTAGTTTACACCCGCCACTGCAAATTGCTGCCAAAACTGAGAACCCCAACACGATAACTAGTCGCGGTTTCCACGCACCGCCCGCTACTGTGATGTCGTGCAGTTGTGGCGAGCACTAGAGACTGCGTGCAGTTGTGTGCTCGACTCCGCCCACGACCACACCTTGACGGTCGTTGCGGACCCGGGAGAGCAGCGTCCTGGTGCTCGTCGGCGACGAGGAGCACGCGAGTGGAGGCCGCATCGACACCCTTCCCCGGCCTGCGGTGGGGCATGTAGATCAGGGCAGGGACGGACGGATTCGGAGGATGGTTTGCCGAAGGCGGGCGTTCCCGGTGATGGACGGCGGCGGCGACATCATTCTGCACAGCAAGGGAGCAGAGGGATGTGAGGGGGCGGTGAGTAGAACGATACAAAGAGGAGCAGCACGGGGCAGCTGTGAATGAACCTATAGTGGCGCTCGGCGGTCGCCGAAGGCGCGGGAGATGCGGCGGGGTTGCACTGGATCGAGCCCCCTGCTCGGGCTCCTTCTTGTGTTTGAGGGTGAGATGGGGAATGGGTGAGGCAGACTAGTGGTGTGGGGTGGACAGAGAAGAGCGTTCGGGCGGCTTCGCCCTTGTCCCGAACGAGCACTGGGATGACAGGTACTTTATTGATTCCGAACTTAATTGGTCCAACAAAAGGAAAGGAAAATTAAAAGTTTTGGAGCAACAAGGAGAAGAAACTTTGCCCGGTGATGGCCAACCGTAGTCTAGGCTCTAGCAACGTCTAATGTGCGACTACTCAAATGATCGATATGCTATAGAATGCTAGATTTGATTTTAACACTTTTAATGGAGCACAATTCAGAACATCTACAGAATTTATATTGGCATAAATATGGAAAATATAATCAATTATATGGATACCATATTTACAAATTAAGAAGATCTTTCGGAATTAATTGAGTGATATGGTAGAAAATGCTCTCTACCTACAAGTCCATATATAAAGATACGATCATGTATGCTTGTGGACACACGGAATAAGAAAAATTAGTCTGCTCTTATGGAGGCGAAAGTTATTCTTCTTTGCCTTATGGTGCTTGTGCAGCTAGGAAACTCCATTGATGGTAAGGAATCAATCTCCCTGTGCATGTATGTTTACTTTCTCCTGTAAACAGGAGTAGAATAATAATATTGTCAATGAAATTGCACGGATTTCTTTGTAATTTTCTCAGTTTGCACTTCTTTTAATGATGTGCATTGTTGTCTACAGATCATTGCGAGATGCGAACTATTATTCTTTCAAGTCCAAAGTGCACAGGCTCAACTTGCCAGACGGCCTGCCAAAAGATTTGGGGACCCGACGTCAAGAGAGCTGAGTGTAGGGTTGTCGACCATCACAAGTATTGTGACTGCATCATCTGTTACTAGAGTTGCACTAGACGGAAAATGTTAGGATCCAATAATAAAATCTTCATGTGACATGCATGCGAGATCGTATATTGATCACCAATTTTGGATGTTCTATTTTATTTTGTTGTGTCCAATATTTTCTCCTCAATCATGGCAATAACCTGAACGCCAGAAGAAAAAAAGTTACATCCTGATCCGTAAACCACCAGTGACGAGTACAAGCACTAAAGCTTGCCGAAGCCACGCCTCCGTCATTGCCCCTCCCCCACCACGGTAGAGCAAAATTTGTAGTAGACAGTCGAGAAATCATCGTGTTAAGGCCCCTAAGGACCAGAACAACAACTGCCGCCGACGAAGATAGCGTAGATCAAAAGGGTCCAACTTAGAAACACACGAAAATAAATGGACCATGACCAGATCCGAGAAAATATACAAAAGACCGATCCGCCAGAGGCATACCTCGAAATGCTCACAAACTATCTAGCTGAACCACCGAAACAGGGGCCAGAAGGGAAGAAACTTATTGCATCTTTCGGCAGCCACCCCGTCTAGCCTTCATAACCAAGACTCTAGCTCTAACAAAACTCGAAATAACATCTAAAAATCAAGCCTACCCATCAGCAAGGGCTGGGATCCACCGCGCCCCATGGCCCTAAGACCACCGGAGACGCGGCGAACAAACGGCGGCGCTGGCTGGAGGCAAAGGAATCTGAATCTTTTATGGAGGGGAGGTGGCTGCGTGAGGAGGCCACGGCCTCCCAGTTAACCTAATGCTCAAACATGGTGTTCTGGCCTAGCCGATGGTAGATCAAGATCGACTATATCCGCAAGCTCAAAGGGGTTTGAGTACATTCCACCAGCTGGAAGTAAAACTCGAGAATTAAGGAAGATTGATCTCGCTATGCTCAGGATGGTAACTGATTCATTCACAAGATGGTAACTGATTCATTCATAAGATGGTAAATGATTCAGATTAAAGAATCCATGTGTTGCTGCCGACCACGAGTCGCATGTTCCGGTGATATATATTTCTTTAGAAAAGGAGGGAGACGTTCGGTCTCTACATCTGGATGATGCATACAGCCATTTTATTAATTATTGACACAAGACCTTACAAAGTCATACACCAATAAGACTAAAGCCATCATCTAAGCAACATCTGTCGCTACTCCTATCCAGTTGATGAAGGGGCGCTGAAAGTCTAGGCCTAATACCAAACAGACCTCGCAGCCAAACCTAACATCTAAGACTTGAGGTCCCAACCAGGACGCCTGTCGGGTATGGGCACCCACCAGTCCGGCGTGCTCCTCAACCAGGACACCTGCTGGGTATGAGGCCGCCGCAGCCACCTGCCACCAATCCATCTTCAGAGTTGTACTACTGCATCTACCTTGCCCGATCGAGCTGCCGCCGACGCTACCACGACGCCAGACAACGTCACCCTCCTGCGCGAGTCCATCTTCGCTCATCGGGCGCCGAGTCTCCACTGCTCCACGCCGCCGAGATCCGCCGTCATGAATGGGCAAGATGAAACTCCGCTCCTCCTCTTGTCCCCTCCAGCCAGCACTTTCATCAAAACGATGCCCCCAGGAGGGAGAACAACATCGAAGGCACCATCATCGTTCGATTCGGTAGAAACGGATCTAGGGTTTCCCCCGGAACTTCCCGATCAAGTTGACGTGGCCTGCAACGACGATGCCTCGAGAAGGGAACGACGTCCGAGACGCCGCCATCATCCGGCAAGACCGCAGTTAGGCACGATTTTTACCGGAAGCCACGTCTTCCCGACCTCGCGGCTGGCTAGAACCGAGTGGAACCTCGCCACGAAGATGTACGTTGCCGTCGTTACTCCGGCAGAGATCCGGCATCTCCTCACTGGCCCCTCCACGCGCCGCCAGTCGGCGGAAGGCCTCCCCTCGACAGATCCAATTTGGGCGTTGGATCCGTAGTCACCGCCGTCAGCATCCCGACCAGAACAGCCCACCCCGCCGGATGGGGCGCTGCCACCGCCGCCGTCCATTCAGGGCTATCGCTTTGCCGGCTATCGTGCTTCGGCCACAGCAGCACGGCCTGGAGTCGCCGACCCAGCCACCGCCTTCGGATCGTACTAGAGGAGCTGCCCCTACCGCCTGAGATGAGATCCGCCGTGTCCACCTGCCCACGGAAGCAGCAGGTAAATCTCAGATTATTAACGTTCAGAGTCAGCTGGCAGCCCCGCACGCAATAGCCCACGGTCATTCCTCTTTTCCCGTGAGATCGCAAGTATAATGAACATCAATCACGCCAAGGTTGTCTAAAAAAAATAATCAATCACGCCAAGATATCAGGCCTTGCCCAGCGGCATGACCATCATTGACGGGTAGTAGCGCACGACGCCCACGCCTCGTTTTTTCCGTCGTACACACCCGCCGCCAACGACCAAATCTAGTCCCCAACACGGCAAGATCATGGCCTCCGATGCCGCAGCGGCGGCGATGGAGGAGCACGTCTGTAGATTCATGGTCGGGCTCTGGTAAGTAACAATGCATGTATTTGAGATTTCTACCCTTGCCCCGGCCGGAGAAATTGTAGTCACCATAATCAGGAGGATTCTTCACTTAGCTTTACAAAATCAGCAGGTATTATAGTTCAACTCTGAAACATAAATTCTGGGCACTTTTGACTCTAGTAGCAACTCAAGTGCATACCCTAGTCAATATATGATGTGTTTAAGCAAGGTAGAATTTATTGTGCTAATTCGGCTATGATTGAGTAGTACAAAATAGGCCTAACACACATGTTTGATTCTGAGTAAAGGCCATATGTACACTTTGTAATTCAGAAAATAAAAAAAAGTAAATCAAGAAAATGTGGTAGGATATAACACCTACCGAATCTAAAGACAAATAGTTTACATAAATAATTGTGTTCCTTGATTATGAGATGATGTCTACTGAAACGGGATTAACCGCTAAGTTGTGTCAAACTCTTTATGAACTCGGCAGTTTAACTCAACGGTCAATTTTATGGTATTATAGTGATGTTACAAAAGCATTATCTTAAAGGCATTTGGATGTTTCTTTCGCTGTAAACGATTTCAACTTAGATCAGTATGAAGTAAATAAAAAATATGTATAGTGAGTATTATCTTGATCTTCATATTAAGGGCCCCAGATTTTAGTACCACCCCGGGCCCCCCAAATTTCAGGACCGGCCCTGTTCCCACCGCCTTGGGGCACCATCAGGCAAAGCCTGGCCGGCATCTGCAGTGGCTGGGATCTCCCCTCACCTCTCTAGGTGGATTGCTACGTGGGCTGTGGCTGCCAGGCAGGGCATCAGGCTGTAACGCGGGGCTTGATAGCGTCGCGGTGTGTGGCTGCGCCGGTGGTGTGGTGGTGCGCCTGGGTCGCGGTGGCTGCGTGGCGGTGGTTCTAGTGTTCGTTCGCGTTGGTGGCCGTGAAGCCGAGTTGGACGGGGCGGGCAGGGATGGAGAAGGTTGTCCCAGATATGGCCGACGGGAATTCTCTCGAGAAGAAGGCGCGTGAGTGCTGTCCTCCGTCAATGATTGGTTGGATGGTGGGTGGCCTAGCATTTTCTCCCTGCTGTTGTGTCGCGGCTCGATGCCGGCTGCGGTGGCTGCCCCTGGTGTGGATTTTCTCCTCTCTAGGTTGGTCAACATCATGGTGGGAGCTCGGTGGTGTGTGACGGCGCCGGCTGCTAGGCGCCGTGGTGGTGCCGGCAACCAGCCTGGCAGCGGCAGGCTGGATCTGGGCAGCGTGGTTGCCTGATGTTGTGGTGATTAAGGTGGCGGTCCTCGTGCTCTTATTGCATCATGGCTTCTGCATGCATCATTGGTCCTCCTCAATCTGGCCATCGACGTGTTCTGGAACGGTCGCCGGAGATCCTGCTCGGGATACTAGATCGGTTAGATCCTGGTCGTGCAAGTCCATACCAGCCTACAAGGTATTGAGGGTATGGCACGAAGCTCTGTTGGTTGATGACACCTTGGGACATGTCAGCTTCTCGATTTCCATGGTGGAGACAGTGATGGAGAAGGCCATGGGGGCCGAGATCGGAGGATCCGTTAGTCGGACGGAGCCTTGGTGGCGATGGTGTTAGCCAGGTGTATGATAACTCTTAGGAGCAGCAGTGATAAGTGAGGGCGGAAACAATGGCGGATTTCAGTTTTGGAGGAACTCGTCAGGGGCCGAGTCTTGGCTTTCATGGTTGTGCCTGGAGATTGCCTTGCTGAAGGAATTGTCTCCATGGTGAAAACCTAAGATCTTGGATTGGGCAATGACGACGCTTGTGCACTGTTTCTTTTTTGGAGACATTGCTTTTGAAGACCTTTTATATTTTCTGGGTGTTATATTAGGTGGTCGTATGTGTGTTGCTGTCTAGAGGAGTCCATCGATGATGGGACCTTTTTTTTATTTTCTTCTTTCGATGTATCCATCCTGAATGTCTTTGTGACATCTTTTAGATGCAGAGACAGGATGTAATTCATATCTTCACAATATTAATACATTGTCTTTTTGAAAAGAAAATATGCAAATCATGTTTAACATGCCGACCAACGAAAAGAGCGACATGCAAATCAAAAAGTAATGATCGCACGAAATGATGGGTTCTTTCACACATGGTGCCCTATTATACATATGGAATATCTGATTTTCATCAGACGCCCTATGCATGTGGAAGGAGTACATATAATTGAACACTGAAACATGCATGTTGAGTAACCAAATGGTGGTTGCATGCACATATGTGTATTTACTAATCTACATATGTGTACATACGCATGCACGCCATGCCCGGTACTACACAAAGTACACTCATGGCACACTCAAATATGGCGCCGCGACGGCTGAGCGTCTGTGTGTGGCAATCGCGAATGCGAAGGTGGAAGGGCGCTTTCCATGATGCACTAAAACAAATCTCTCGCCTTTCAAAAAAAACATCAAACATATGTACGTACGTCGCTACCATCAGAAGAAATAAGTGATGCCGTGAGAAATCTCTTAGAATAACTCCACCTTGATCCTCGCAAAAAAAAAAAAAGAATAACTCCACCTTGACAATATTTTTCATCACCTTAGATTCATCCATGCGTTGAACCTTTAGGTATATTGGACTTAAGATACGCCATGAGCATTGATATTACTCCCAGACTCCACCTACAACTGCAGTTCCGTCTCATCTTCTTCACAGTCGCCGCTCATAAGAGTTACCTGAGCTCAACATCACCGCTCTTTCTCGACCGTCTGTCTGAAACTTGAAGAATTTCATTGTCGCCGTGTGAATTTCACTGTCGCCGTGTGTCACCCTGAGTCAAACTCACAGTTATCTCACCCTTCTCCCTGATAGTCTCTGACATGTCCCACAGCCATAGCACTCTGTCTCCTTATGTACATGTCATCCGCACTTTGCCATGTGCACTGAACACCACATAATATACGGCCTTGTACTCTCTTGTTTTTTGACAATTTCAGACTTTTCGTCACTTTCTCAGATTCTCCATGGTCAACTTCTTTCCATCAACCTGCATCGATAGACACGGTCACCATCTTGAATCTGGTACTCGCCAACATTGATTTAGCACTCCGTGCACAATTTTCCTTGGCATGTCGATGTGTCCCGTGCTTATCGCACGCCTAGCCGCTATCATCGTGTTGAGCCTCTGCTGTCTAGTTTGAGTATCCCTGGTAGCTAGATAGCCCACACTGCCTCAACCCCACTGCAGAGAGCCACCGATCATCACCGACCGATGTCAAGTATCATGTCTTCATCAGACCATCGGTACCCAGTCTGTTCCACGTGTCTCTCGCTATCCTGTTGAAATAGGCTTCGATTTTATGATCTTACAATATAGCCCCTTCATGAGCACCGAGTGAAGTCTTCTGTCAGACTCCATCTCCATCTTGAACATGACTCTATGTAGCTGCGCCGTGCTACCCCGCGCCCCATCGACTTCTAGCTCTCTTGTGTGCAGACCATCTTGAATCAACCCCGCGCCATAGTCTGTCAAAGCGGCACAAGCCCTTAGGCCTGGGCCACGTGTTTCCACGCCCCAAAAGTCGACTACCATCAGTGTCACGCTCCTATGTCGTCGTCGCCAAATTCACCGCCGTCTTCTGCTTTGATCGATATCCCAGTCGATCCGTCAGACAGTTCAGTCCGACCCTACAACCATGCTCCACCCTGCGTCGTATCCGCCTGCCATGCATTGCTTGATGCCCTATATTTGCATGATCCCTGCACGACGCACTCGAGAGTTCTCCCAGCCTTATACGCACATCGCCTCTTGTGGCACACGCCCATCTTCATCGACTTGCATCATGTCAATCATTAATGGACTTGCGACCGCGCCTTTGTTTTCCTTAGTATGCACCGCATCCATCCTGTACATACATGTACATGTACCAAGCGAAGACAGAGCCAATCAAAGAATTCCTTTAGTAGCCTTCCCGTGCACAAGATCAAAAAAGATTTCGCGCATCCTTGCGCACGCGTAACACCAAGACTTCTCTAACCCTACTCTTTCTCTCGCTCCAGATCAAAATCTATATACACACTGCACCTAACGCCTTTTTTTTCCTTTAACAAATCTCACGCCTTTGCTTCATTCTGCACCACGCACAACCGCAACACATCAAGTCACACGAGCAGCCACCGATTCAACGGACCAACTTCTGCTCGATCGATTTGACGAATCTTTTCGCTCCTCTCCTCAAGATCAACAATTTCGCGATCTCTCAATATCGAACCTTGCTCTGATACTAGTTGTTAGAATAAATCTGAGGAGATCCGTCGATTGTCCGAGGACCAAGCAATCACACGAGCACGACCCCGAGATTTGTTAACGAGGTTCACCGATATGGCTACATCCCGGGGGGCTGACTATGGGCGCTCCTACCCGTGACACCGTCACAATACCACACCCCGGCCGCCCGGACGCCGGCACACGCTGGCGCCTCCCCACGTGCATGTGCTATTATGTTGGCGTAGTTTACATTGTGTGTCTACCCTCGCTATATCTGAGAGGCCTAGGATACAAGTGTCCTACTTGAACACAACTCCATATCCTTTCTTACACACCGTATGACTGTAACCTACCTTTTACAAATAATATTCGACACAACTCTAACAAAATCAAACATCCGACCTCCCAAAGGAATTGTAACCAACTCAACTTGAATTAGTTTATGATTGAAAAAGATGCCTTTGTAAATAGTACTATTAGCAAGGACCGAGGATGCATGACAATTCACTATTAAATAGTACCAAAATGATTATCAACATCAAATCTAACCAATGGTAACTCAGCTAGCTCATGTATGTGTCATTGACATGTTGGGGAACGTACCATGCAATTTCAAATAAAATCCTACGCTCATGCAAGATGTATCAAGGAGATGCATAGCAACGAGAGGGGGAGTGTGTGTATACGTACCCCCGTAGACCGAAAGCGGAAGCGTTCGACAACGCGGTTGATGTAGTCGAACTTCTTCTAGCTCCGACCGATCAAGCAACGAACGTACAGCACCTCCGAGTTCTGCACAAGTTCAGCTCTATGACATCCCTCATCCTATTGATCCAGCAAGATGTCGAGGAAGTAGATGAGTTCCGTCAGCACGACGGCATGGTGACAGTTGCAGTGATGTGATCTGCGCAGGGCTTCGCCTAAGCACTACGAAGATATGACCGTGGGAGTAATCTGTGTAGGGGGACGCCGCACACGGCTAACAGATGTTGTTGTGTGTTCTAGCCACCCCCTCCCCACATATAAATAGGTTGGAGGGATGAAGAGGCAGCTAAGGGGGCGCCCCAAGTAGGTCGAATCCTACTTGGGGTTGCACTCCAATTCGCCCCTCCCCCCTCCTTATTTTGGCACTAGGAGAAGGAAGGAGGAGGTGGCCCCCTCCCCTTTCCTTTCTCCCTTGAGGAGGGGAAGGAAGGAGTGACTTTCCCACCTCCCTTTCCTTCCATAGGGCTGCCGGCCTGGTGGAGGGGC
>LR738710.1:760677-776281 GCA_902687465.1 Secale cereale | reverse complement strand
CATTTTGCCACCTGGCTGCCAACATCGTATCATTGCAGCAACAAAGAAGTCGTTACCTCGCATAGTGGCAATGACCAATCGCTAGAGGCAGCGGCCCATGCTTCGGTTCGCAGCTTTTAAGCCATGACCATGACGGGGGAGGCGGAGAAGGAAACCGGCGACGATCATGGATGAGCAACTCTACCGGAGAAACTTTCATGTTCATCATCGGGATCACCAACACTCTATTCATCATCAGGATCATCTTCTCCATCAACATCTTCACCAGCATCATCTCATCTTCAAACCCTAGATCATCCCTCTTGCTCAATCTATGTATCAAAGTTCATATTGGTACATGTGAGTACTTGTGTTTGTTGATTACATGTTTGTAGTTGATGCATATGAGAATTATTAGTGAAATATTTATGTTCAGATCATTCTTCATATATTCATACCTACTGGTCATGATCCATATGTTGTCTTGTGATCCATTAGTTATTGAGAACATGCGAAAAGTCTTGTTGATAGTAGTCATGTGAAGTTGATTACCGTTTAGTGTTTTTATTATATGTTGTGTTGCTCTTCCTCTAGTGGTGTTATGCGAACGTCGACTGCATGACACTTCACCATCTTTGGGCCTATGGGAAGGAATTTTGGAATCAGTTTTTCAATGATGGGTTGCTAGAGTGATAGTAACCCAAACCCGTGTTTATGAATTATTATGTGAGGGGCTGTTTTGGATCCAATTGTTTAATGTTATCTTAAATTTATCTTGATTACGTACCTTTTAGTTGTGGATCCTTGCATGAAGAGTGTAATTACAAGTAAGTGTTTGTTCAAGTTAGGATGGTAGCATAGCTCCGGTCCACCCACATAACACTTATCAAAAGAATGTATGGTAACTTAATGAATGATGATAAAAGTAACTGGAAGAGATTCCAGTGTGTCCTCAAGAGCGCTTTAGTCCCTATGAGAGACATAACCGTCTTGTACTTAGTACAAATAAGAATTGGGCCACTTGTTGCACTCTATTGCTTTTGTTACTTTTTATCTTGCTATCAATTATCTTGCAATCAAAAACCCTATCAAATTATCTTTACAACATTTACAGTGAAACCTTGGTGAAAACTATTTTATCAATTCATGCTGCCCCTCATTGGGTTTGACTATTGAAAAAACTAACATGGATCCTATATACTTTTGGGATATCAAGACTCATTTCTGGCACTGTTGTCGAAGAGTGTAGCGCTTTGGTAAGGTAAACCTTTACCGTACCTGATGTTCTTTTTGTTCACTACTTTGCTTCACTATGGAAGACAGTTATTTAAGAGGCTTGTTCGGGGTGACCTCTCCACGTGCACAAGTGATTAGGAAATAACCTCCACCTAATGAAAATGTTGTCAAAATTCATGTTGGCATTATTGAACAAGTTCATATATAGTTATGGATCAAAGTATGTAGTTCTAAACTCATGGCCATTCCAGCAACATAGCTAGATGCAATTTCTTGCTATGAAATATTGGAGTGAAACAAACAAGCCATGTGTTTTCCTGTACTAGCAGCGTGAAACTGTTGGTGTGCTTGCCGCCTCCTCCTCCTCGTCCACAAAAAGTTAGGGTTTTTGCCTCCCGCCGACGCCGCCGCAGGTCCGCCTCCTCTCCGGTGGCCTTAGGGCCATGGGGGCACGGTGGATCTCGGCAAGAGTCGGCGGGAGGGCTCCGTTTTTAATCGTTTCTTTCAGTTTTGCTAGGGTTTGTGTCCTGCTCAGGAAGACAAGACGGAGGCGGCTCCCTGAAGATGGAATAAAGGTCTCCCCGCCTAGCCCCCATTCCGACGATGCATCTAGCATCGTTGGTGGGCGTGTGGAGGTGTGTCTCCGGCGGATCTATCATTGGTGGATTTGTTCGGATATCGTCGTAGTTCGTCTACGTTCGTGTGTCTTCGGATTGGATCTTTCTGATCTACGTTATTCTTCATCTGCGGCGGTTGCTGTTCTGGTGCGCTGGTCCTACGGGGCCTTAGCACGACGACTTCCCGACTGTCTACTACAAAAAGTTTTGCCCGACTCCGGCGATGGAGGAGCGATGACGGCGGCGCGCCTTCGGCTCGCTTCAGTGCTGGTAGTTGTCGCTAGGTGGTCTACGGATCTGGATGTAATTTCTATTATTTCTAGTGTTCGTTGTACCGCCATGATTGGAGATGAATAGATCGGAAATTTTCTCGCAAAAAAAAAAGCAGCGTGAAACTGTTGAACCAGCTATATGAAGAACATCGATCGAGGAAATGCAGTACACAGGTTCCATCGATCGGCATTACTGCAGCAAGCATCAAACAGAGAGGTAATGCCCGTTGTTTGAGAAGAGATGATGTACCCTACTATAAGTAGTCCACGCTCAACCTCTATTGTCCAAAAACGCTCTTATATTATGAGACAGAGGGAGTACCATTTAAGTTTTCTATAATTAGTTTCTTATGATGTGGGCGTTTGATTGATACATAGAGATTTGGCTCCTTCGAAATTTAAAAAGAATAAATGGTCCTGTTTTTATTTCAGGACATGAGTAAGATATTTGACCCAATAGATTCCCCGTGGGTATTAAAACAAGCACATCCCCGTTCCCTAATAGATTAATAACCCGTGGGAACATGAGTAACGGTTAACCATTGCCACCTTAACTCATAGGTGGACGAACGCTCTCTCCCTCCCAAGATCCTCGCTCTCTCTCCCTCTCTCATGAGACGCGACAACTTTTCTCTCCTCCCTCTGCCATCTATCTCCTCTCTCCTGCCATTCGTCATCCCTCTCTCCTCACCTTTCACCTCTCTCCCTCCACAACCTATTTTACTCACGGGATGGGGTGATGAAAAAAGTCAGCACTACTGTGCACGCATGTCAAACATGAGAGAGAACAACTGTGCATGCATGTACCTGCAGCCTACATCCAGACCTGCAGCCTACACCTAGCACCTGTTGCATGCCTCGGCCCCCCATAAATACACTGGATAAGCACGCATCTGCTGCAAATGGCGCGCCGCTTCAATTTCGGTGGTAGTGACAAGTTGCGTCCACCCTAAGCCGTCTTCAATGTGTAGCGGCGCGCTCTAAAGCGGCATGAATGCGGGCTGCTAACGCTGGGCGGGAACGCGCTCAGGCTAAGGAGGTGGGGTTTGGATTGGTTAGGGCGGTCAAAAGCGGGCATGACAATGGTCCAAACTCCCGCAAAGCTCCACACTTTTATCTTCGATTTGCGAGAGGAAATTCGTCCGTAATACTCCACGGACCGATACAGGATCGTCTTGGATGGCTTTCACGGTCCGTATAGCATGCCCCGAAAGGTTGCGGGAGCTCTGAGGGTCCGTACACCCCTGCGTGCTCAGCTCGCACAGTTGGCTTTTAGATATGCATCTTGACCATTAAAAAACGCAGATCTGGCTGAGAAGTAAAACCGGCTATGGGTTTTCTTGTTGCATAGAAAAAACATTGTCAATTTTGATCTGAAAAACATGGTCAATTCAGAAAAATGGATTTAAAAAATGTTCACAAATTTCAGGAACAATGTTCAAAAAATTATAAGAAATTTAATTGCACGGAGGCACCACAATTGGGGCACTATGTGAGGATTGGTACCATTTTTCGTAATTTTTACGTGTCAGTATAAAGTCTGGGCTAGACGTTACAAAAAGGTCTAAATAGCATATAAAATGGGGCTAGCCGTTAAAAGTGTTCATGAATGTTTAAATGATAATGGAAGGAAATGAATATATTAAGAAATTTTCATGAATTTTAAAAATATTTGAAATTTAAATATATTGACGGATTCTAGAAAATGTATGTAAATTTCAAAAAATAACTTAATCTATTTCTAACTTCACGGCTGGTCTGATTCCTGCAGGCTCCTGATTTTTCAGTTTCGGTGGTGGAAACTTATGAATGAAAAAATAAGTCCCTCACATGGCCTTTTTTGCAGAATAATAGGCATTTATGTGATTATGTATAAAGCAGGGGGTTTTCTGCAAAAGAGCATACCACATAGGTGGGCCCCCTGTCAGATACACCGTCAAAACATGTTTATACATGATTTAGACGTCTTTGTACCAAAATTTGTACTGACATATAGAAAATACGAAAAGTGGCACCAATCGCCATGCAATGCCCAATTGTGATATCTCCATGCAATTAACTCGATATTCATGGATTAAAAATGTTCATGAGTGTTTAAGAAGATAATGAAATAAAATAATTAATATATTAATACATTTTCATGACTTTTTAAAATATTCAAAGTTTAAATATATTGACGGATTCTGGAAAATGTGAGTAATTTTTTAAGAAAATCCTGAATTTCTAATAAATGATCATGAATTTTAATAAAAATCTTCATGGATTTTTGTAAAATAAATAAATTTTGAAAGGATGGAAAGAAAACGAAAAAACTAGGCGAAAAAACCCGTTGTGGACCTGAATAAACATAAACATGAAAACCACCAAAAAAATAAAAGTAAATCGATAGGAAACAAAGAAAACGTTGGAAAGACGAAAACTAGATAGAAAATTAAACCAACAAAGAAACTGACAACTTGGGCTGGACCAACAAGGCGACATATGCATGTGATTTTTGCAATTAATAAAGCATAATGTGCTGTGAGCACTAAATAGGATATTCCTCTTCTCTGTTCCAACACTATAAATGCTGTGGGGAGGCACTCATTGCCTATGTTGACTCAGCTTCACTGAGAGATTCAACTCGGAGTACGGACACACACTCTGGTGCCTCACCTCGCCACCCCGAGAAACACTGACTTGATGTGAAGGATTTTTCGGTTAGGATCATGAGTCAACATAGTAGTTGTGAGCGCCAGGTAGTAGCCAAAGCAAGCCTTCCCGATGGTCGCACCATGCAGCATTGCCAAAGCCGAATCCGACACCAACCTCTATGCAGCAATGCTTCATCCATAAGACCTAGTAGTTGTGAGGCTAGTACAATGAGCTAGGCACATGTGATGCACTCGGCGAGGATGAAGAAGACGATGAGGCTGATGTTTAGGGACAAAGGTAGACAAGGAACTGCTGCAGCTGTCATAACCATCTCCGATGACCGTACCACTAGTACCCAAAAAAGGCTGCAGTCGATTGAGAAACAAGATGTGCAAATGCATCTCAGCAACTAATGTAAGTAATGGGTTAATTAACAAGTGCTTCCAGAATATCAAATATAATGGAGTAAACATACATTTTTAACGTCGGCGACGGCGCCCAAAACGAAGGTCTGCACACCAAAGAAGTAGAGAAGAATGGTATGCTTCCACCAACCTGCGAAAGCAGCCATACAGAATTGTAGGAAAGGAAGTTATGTATTCTCCTGGATAATGGCGGATAGTATTGAGATCTTTGCTTTGCTGCTGCTAAATACTACTTCCTCTGTAAACTAATATAAGAGCTTTTATGTCACTAAAATAGTGATCTAAATGCTCTTATATTAGTTTACGGAGGGAGTAGTAAATTTTTAGTTGCTTACTAACTCTTTGGATTACTTCCAGCCGGTGCATAGAAAAATAATAGCCAACGCAAAGAATAGCCCAACCCTTCCTTGTTTTGGCAGAGCAGGGCCTACCCTAAGATTTTGGCCTATCCCATATTGTTATGAAGAAAAAAAATATAGGCAGAAAAAAGCCCAGCCCAACTCAGTTTGGACACACCCTAAGAAATTGGGCTAGATCCGCCACTGCTCACATCCCTGCAAAACAATAATTGCTCCTACAAGCCTCACTTCTCCTCCCTCCTAAGGATCAATCTTTTTTGTTTCTGATAAAGGGTGTTTTATTAACTCAATATGTAGCATCAAGCGGATATAACACATCATGAGCGACACCCGTCCTCTGCATATCAAAGATGCACACAGCCAAAGATAACGAGCCCGACTAAAAATAAAACAAAATGACAGATAGGCATTAGTAAAGCCTTATAAGACCGACATTGTGCCTATGTCGAAGAAGGAAATGGTTTGATCCGGAGATTATGCCGCACTAATGTTGGGTGAAAACCTCCCTGGCCACCTGCAACCAAACCGCGTACACACCGCCTTAAACAACAATTGGTAATCCATACAATTTAACATAGACCACGTACAAAGCTAGTGCGTACAGCGAAAAATAACCTGCAACGGAGAAGAGATTCTGCCATTGAAAATAAAATCATTTCTACTTAGCCAAAACGGCCATAATAAGGCATATGCTCTCACCCTTATCAACGTGCTAAATCTATTTGGGTTAGAGCCAAGGCCAGCTTTTAACAATCACACCAACTAATCTTCTGACCGTACGACACACAACAGACATACCCATATTGCTCGAGCTTGTAGATTTAGACCAAACTAACTGAAATGGACATATGCATGTGCTTCCTCTTCACATGTCAAACCCTATTAAAGGAGATATAAAGAAATAGCAGAGTCTTTTATAGTTTGAGCATTCTTTGGTATGAACATGAGGATCGTTATTTGTTTCCACATGTCACATTACATTAGCATAGTTGAATGCTTGGGATTGTAGACAATTTTTTAACCGCACTGAGATTTCCGTGCAAAAATAAAGCACAAAAGAGTACCACGTCAACCTACTTGTTTCATTAAACAAACATCTTTAACGTGGAACTACTGAAATTTTCAATTATCATATGCTCTTTGAGGTGATGAGACGGAGGACTAAAATGAACGCATAAAAGTGTAGCAACTTGTTAGTCACACATAATGGTATCAAAATAGACATCTTCCGGGACTAATAACATCAGAAACATAGGCGTGGAGAGTACAATCACCGCACTAGTCGCTCATTTAACTAGCACGCTCATAACTAGCAAATATTCACCACATAACTAGCAAAGTGCTTTTCAACAAAGGTGAGTATAGTTTTGTCATAGAAATGCCGATCGATTTGGCATCCATACTCTATTAATTTTCTCTCTTACCATCATGTTTAAATGACTTCATTACAAGTTTACAACATGGGAAGGCTTTGACTCACGATGGACACGTTGGCATTGTCTGACAGGCGGACCTGGCCGCCATGATGCTAGCTGACTGTGATGGAACGCTTGAGCCAGGATCATGTGTGGTTCGCGGAGTCTACAATGTCACCATCATGTTTCTTGTTGTCATGATCCTCATGATCCCCAGGAAGACAGTCAAGTTAGTTAGCCCAGGCCTCGAGCGCGAGCGTCAAGGGCCAGCAGGCAGTAGGGCGCCTCCACCGAAGTGGTTGTCCATCTTGGTCATCTTCGACGGGCTGCTCATGGTGTCGTCAGGTTGCATTGGCTGTTGATATTGGAGGTTGGCGGTCTGTGTCTTGGTCGCTCCCACCGGCATCACCAAAGAGAAACCGAGACCAACCTATTTTGACAATTCATCCCATCAACAAATGGTACTCAGTTACTCAGTGAAACACTTTCATTGATCAACGACTTTCATTAGTTACTTAGATAGGCAGGTAAATAAAGTGGTTCATTTAGCTACGCGGCGATGATGAAGAAGACAAGGAGGCTAGTGCTTCGAAGTAGAGCTCAACATGGAACTATTGCAGGTTGTTGGCTGGTCACCATCATGTTTCTTTAGTTCGGCGGAAAAAACCACGGAGGGGAAGCTACGAAGTCCCCCTTTAGGAGTAGAGATAAATATAGTCTTGTCATTGTAATGCCCGTAGAGGGCTGGGCATCTAGTTCATGTACCGAGGCTTCAGGTCATTGTGAATTCTGGTTTATTGAAATTGTTGACTAATCAGTTTCCTCCAAAAGCAATAACCAAGATGTCAGTACTCAGTAGACCAGAACATCGGTTTGGTCCTTGATTAAGATCTACCAGGACTGGTATATTAGAAATTAATGATGGAATTCGATGCTCCTACCCTCCATGAAATCTCTAGTTACCCTCGCCTCTCGTCAATCGTCAATTATAGATCGAACCCTCGTATGGAAAGAGAGAGGAGATGGCACAAGAATGGAGGGATAGCATGCCCGTTCTCAATCATGCCTGGAACCTAACCACACTCTACTTCAGCATGCTCCTTGACGAGCTCCGTGCAGACGTCCTCCCCTACAACTCCATCAGTCACTCCTCACATGGCCTCTATTCGAGACCACGCCAAGCCGACAAGACGGCTATGTGACCTGTGAGGTGCCACGAGGTTGCGAGTACCAGCCGACGGGACGAGGGTTACAAGAAGAGATAAGATTTATATTGAAATGGACTGACATAAGAGATGGACCGCCATTGTGGATTACTCTGGATCGAAAAGACATATCAAATTGGGTTGTGGGCGTTGAAGTTATAATGGCAGCTAGGCCTATTTCTTCTAGTGTTCTCAAAGCAGCGGAGTACATCGGTGCATTCGGGTATTGGACAAGTACAACTGAAATCACCAAACTAACTTCAGTTTCCCAGGATAGCCAACCGAAGTTCTGACCGAAATGTTCGGTTTTGGTGAATTCGGGTTCGGTACGGTTTTCGGTCCTTGGTTGTTTATGCTCACCCCTACACAGAATGCTCTCGGCATAAACATTCCATGGCACTAATAACATAAGAAACATAGCCGTGGGCAGTACAATCACCCCACTTGTTGCCTACTCAACTAATGGTTGTTCAAAGTTTATTCAGTCCATAACTAGCAAATCGCTTTCCAGCAAAGATGAGTATAGTTTTCTCATTAAAATGCCGGTATATTTGGCATCCATGCTCTATTAACTTTATGTCTTTCCACCCTGTTTAAATGGCTTCAACCTCACATGGTTTTGACTTACGGCGGACATGGTGGCACTGTCTGACGGCTGAGCTAGCCGCCGTGATGCTAGTTGACGGTGCTGGGAACGCTTGAGCCAGGATGTGTGAGGTCCGCAGAGTCTACAAGGTCAACATCATGTTGTTGTCGTCGTGGTCCTCGTCATCCCCTGGGAGACGGTCGAGGTGGTTAGCCCGGGCCTCAAGCGCAAGCAGCTGGCAGACGAACCAGATGAGCGCGGCATCAAGGGCCAGCAGGGCGCCTCCACCGAAGTGACCATCCATCTTGGCCGTGTTTGACGGGCAGCTCATGGTGCCGTCAGGTTGTATTGGCAGCTGGTACCGGAGGTTCGCGGCCTGTGTCTTGGTCACTTCCACCAACATCACCAATGCCGAAACCGATACCAACCTATTTTGACAGTTAATCCCATCGACAAATGGTAATTAGTTGCTTGACATAACAGATCATTGATGAACAACCTTAATTAATTACTTAGCTAGCTATCTATATAAAGGGATTCATTTAGTTACTCGGCGATGATGAAGAAGACTATGAGGATGGTGCTTCGAAGCAGAGCTCGGCGAGGAACTGTTGCAGGTTGCTGGCTGGTCCTGTTGGTAGGGTAAGGGTAGAAGACGGCGCGGTGGCCGATGAGGATGGTGATTAGCAGCGAGATCACCGAGAGGATCCCCATGACCACGCTGAGACGTGAGAACTCGCACATGACATAACCATCTCCGATGACGGTACCAGTTCCAAACTGAGGCTGCAATCGATAGAGACATCCCATAGGTTTAGTATTTTCGAAATAATAACCTAATAATCAACACAGGTGAACGAGTGAACAATTAACCTTTTTGTTTTCGGCAACAATGCCCAAAACGAAGGCCTTCACGCCAAAGTAGCAGAGAAGAAGGGCGAGCTTCGACCAAGCTGAAGCCGCCATTGTTGATGCTTGCGGTAGCTCCTGCTTCTGATCTCTGATAATAAGGTTCATTGCTTTGTTTTCCTGCTTTATGCTAAGTAATAATTTAGTGGCTCAATTAGCTCTTTTGGATTCATTCGGGGCCTAGTTAGGATTACTATGCTGCTTGCCGGCATTTCTTATTCTTTGTTACGGAGAAATCTATGCATGTACGAGATACTTATCTCTGCTGCCAAAATCACAAGGGAAAAACACTATGTGGGTTTTAGTTTTTCTTGTTTCTCACTAACACAAGGGAAAATAAAATTTGTATGATGAGTAACTTAATGTTTGAGTTAATTACATCTGCACTGCAAGAATCTGGCTTCGCTGAATCTGGCTTCCAGATAGGCCGGGCATTTTCGGCTGTTTTCGTTCTTTTTTGTTTCGGCTTTCCTATATGGGAAAAGCTTCTGAACAGCCGGACGATTTTACGTATGTGTTCACCAAGCGATGTGCCGTGCGATGATGCTGATCACGTCTTTCATGTTCGGCAGTGTAGGTAGGAAATTGGATTGTAGCGTCCTCGGTAAGTTTTTCGGAAACATCATATGTGTTTCAAAAGTTATTTCCGCAACAATATCTGTGTTGCAAAAAGGTGAAGACTGCAAACAGAAATTCTGCAACATCACTTATGTTGCAAAAAAATCTTCAACAAAACATTGTTGCAAAAAAAAATCTGCAACAAGAGGTTTGTTGAAAAAAATTCTTCAACAAAACCTGTGTTGCAAAAACATCTGCTATACAACCGATGTTGCAAAAACCACGATTTTGGAAAAAATGTTCATCATTCAAAAAAATACGATTTTAGAAACAAATCGCGAATTAATAGATTTTCAGAAATTGAAAAAGAAGAATAAAAATGTAAACATAAAAGTAAAAATTAGTGGCTCCCCACGGAGCTGGAAGCAGCGGTGGCCCGGATCATGTCGTACTCCGACCCCTCAACACCGGCGCCTTCTCCGGCCGCATGCATGGTCCGGCTGTTGGACGAGGACATGGGCATGCTCCTGTACCACAGGGAGACGGAGGCCCCCAGCGTCGACGACCTCCCCGGCGGGTTGTTTCCACCCGGATAGATTAAGGAGCGTAGGCAGCAGCTGGATTAGCAGTGCCGTCATTGGCCGGCTGACAAGAGGGAGGCCGGCGGGGACGACTGCCTCCGGGTGCTGCTGGCCAAGATTAGGGTGGACCTGCTCGCCAAGGGCTACGTTGACGTCCCGGTGGAATTCCTGAAGGCTCAGATGGAGGAGTGCAAGGAGTGCACCGCCCATAGGTAGCGAGATAGTGACTAACTTTATTCTGAGAATGACTAATCTTAGTAACGAAGATCTCCCTATCATCTTTCATCATCTCCTGGATCTCTCTGGATCTCTCTGACAAGCACCATATGCCTCGAACGACCAGGTAATGTATCTTGTAGCATCATCACTACCTTGGCGCTATCAAGTTCCAACTGTTTGGGGGCAGTTCGTGCGGTGTAGGGCAATAGCTAGGCCCTCCTTGCACGCCTCCAACTCGGCTACAAGAGCGACATCGCATGCAAATAACTATCTGCAAGCCGAGTATACGATCCGACCTTGTGCGTCCTGTAGTACCATACCGCCGCCGGCGGTGTTGTTGCTTGCCACATAACTACCGTTAGTATTGAGCTTAGCCCAACTAACAACCGGCTTGCTCCACTTGAGCTCCATGCATGCGTTTCCGGCCGGCCGCTGATCAGGAGCTGGACGTACACAGCCAGGATACAACACCAAATTTTCCTTTAGCTTGGTCATGATGTGAAAATTACTGTAGGCACAGCAATGAGTTTATGTGGAAATTGCTCTAGGCACAGTAGGTGGTGGCAGTTTATCATGGGTGATTTCGTTTCGGACGTGCCATGTATGCCAGAAGACCATCAACACAACCATGCGACTGAGCTCCGGCAGCTGATCAAGCACCCCCAGCAGCCATTCCGGCCCCGTGTTGAACACCTCGTCCACGCCCGGGAGTGGCCAGTCCTACGCCACGACTCTCCATAACTCCTTCGCATGTGGGCATCTACACATCACATGGAAACCGTCCTCGCGTTCCACACCACACAGGGGACAACTATCATTAGTTTCTGAACCGCGGGAAAATTTGTTTGCCCAAGTAGCAAGAGAATTTGTCGCCAATCTCCAGGCAAAAACTCGCACCTTTGGGGGAGCACTGCACCCCATATGATCTTCCAGATGGTGCGACAACTATCTGTTGCCCTGCTCGATGCACTTGTTGTAGGACGCTCGCGTTCGTCCATGGCAAGGCGATATGCAGACCAAATGGAGAAGATGCCAGATTTCTTCGGTGCCCACGCGAGCACGTCGTCGGGGACATGTGGTGACGTTTTGATGCGGATGATTATGTCGATGTCGACTGGCAGGAAGTACTGTCGAAGAAGATCCAACCGTCAGCCGCCATTGGCGTCGAGGAGGTCGGCGACCCGCCGAAGTCTGCAAGTCCCCTGAGGTGAGATGAGCGTGCCTGACGGCTCCCGAAGCAGCCACCGGTCGCGCCAAATACAGATTTGTGTGATAACATCAGTGCTACATACCTCTCTGCAAATCCGGTATTCCATGCCCGAACGAAACACATTGAAGTTGATTATCACTTTGTACGTGAACGTGTCTCTCAGAAGCAACTACAAATCAAGTTCATCTCTTCCAAGGATCAACTTGCAGACATCTTCACCAAGCCATTGCCTCTACCACAGTTTGAGGCTTGCCGGCGCAATCTTATCCTTCTAGATTCTTTAGGAAGTGGCTAAGATTGAGGGAGGGTGTTAGACTGTATAGCCTCTACATGTACACGTGTATATTGTAATGTTGTATACCACCTCAGTATATATATGTGATAGGCCACCCCTAGAGGGTTGTGCCGGTTCCCCAAAACCTATTGTCTTACAAGCCTTACTCTGACTGAAACAAGAGATTGGATGTCATACATTTATTGCTTGCCTAGACGATCGTCCGTGTCCTCCGGACCTCCCAAGAAGATGAAGGACCGAGCGAGAGAATCGATCATGATGACCCAGCAAAAGGCAGGTGAATAATAGAGTACTCCTTCTATCCTTAAATATTTGTCCTTAGTTTGACTAGATTTGTAGAAAAATATTAGCACTATTTTTATCTCCAAATAAATTTATCATTAAAATAGATTCAACAATCTACCCAATGATGTTAATTATGTATCATAAATATTAAAAAAATAGGTTAAATTGTTTCTGCACTGGGGTGACATGCCAATTTTGATCATCAACAATATTTGCCCAAGAAAATACAAATTTATTTTAACCCACAAGTCCACGGCACAACATATGTAAACATCCGGTAGGTACACCGAGTATATTATTATTAGACGATGGCTGGGAAGGATCGGATCATTGTTCAGGCGGTGATCATTGTGTCATTGCTGGATCGGAGCACTGGCAACAGCCTCAGACTCAGAGGTGCATTTGGTTATGCACCAGCATTGAAAAAAGTCACATTCGCCACCAGAGTTGTCGCTGCTTTCGTCTACGCATACACGCTTGCAAGCGGCGTCATGTATCAATCCAATGCATATCCCTTTATAATTGCCGCTCAGATGTTCGTCGCCGCAATGATCTTTCCCAACGAGCGCTGACTCTGCATGGTTCAGATCCAGGCATGGACATTTTTATGCAACAAATGTCATCAAACAAGTTTTAGCAAAAGATTAATGAAATGACATCGCTGCTAGCAACATGTGCACACATACATACCACCAGCTTCCATGATGATGGGTAGGAGGACGACGACGACTAGGAGGACGGCAGAGAGATTCATTTGTGAAGGCACCATTGCTTCTTATATGCTGGAAGTTAGTACGTCTTTTTTTTTCTCGCAAAAAAAAAAGAAGACTGGGCGAGCAAATTTGTTGTAATCGAGTTTGGAGAAGTCTGCCAATCACTTGACTAAGAGTGAGCATATATATACTCTTAACAAAAAAAAAAGATCCATCGGATTTGCTGTTCGGAGAAAGCAACTCTAAAACATATGGGCAGCAGGTCACAGGTGACGTACTATTTGGGCGTGCTTCAGCTTGTTCACCTGCCATTTGCTCCATCTTCATGATTATCGTCGCAATTTAGGCAGCTAGTTCGGACTAATAGTCCAACTCTGCGGAGCTTTTCTCGAGGGCGTGCTTCAGGCAGTTATGCTTCTGGAGCGGCAAACACTAGGAGAATAATAATCCGTGCTTTTAATTAATTCCCAAATAGAAAGGACTGTGATATTTGGCACATGTGTGCCATATAAGCAAAACTGCCACACCTCTTCTTCTTTCACTTCAAAGTACCACACGATCCCCTTCCTTCAACCCCGCCTCCTCCCGAACGACCCCGCAGGCTCGCCCGAAAAATCTGCTTCTCCCGCATATCTCGCACGCCCACGTCCGAGAAAAAATGCCATTTATTCACGTCTACCACATGATAAGAAAATATTGCGCATGTGGGATTCAAACCAACAACTCCCTGGCACCAAAGCGCGCCACCACAACCAACTCATCCTTAGGGATTTGTTGCTCAAACTAATGAAACTAATCGTTTTGACCCTTATTTTTAAAATTTGTGTTATTACAGAAAATTACCACGATTTCCCCTCAGGTCAAAGTTACCATGGTATTCATATGCAAGTTATCAGGCCTCTGTTGCATAAGTTACCATGCTATTTACATAGAACTTACCAGGTACTATGTTTCAACAACTACACCCCTTTCAAAGTTACCACTGTGTTTTGTACACAAGTTATAAGGTCTTCGATGTGTAAAATACCGTGGTACTTACACATAAGTTACCAGAGTATGTGTTGCATAAGTTACCATGCTATTTACATAGAACTTACCAGGTACTATGTTTCAACAACTACACCCCTTTCAAAGTTACCACTGTATTTTGTACACAAGTTATAAGGTCTTCGATGTGTAAAATACCGTGGTACTTACACATAAGTTATCAGGGTATGTTTATATCAACCTCTCCCGGTCAAAGTTATAATGAGGGATTGTGCATGAGTTACCGGGTCTGCAGTTCATATATTATCATGGTACTTACATCTTCAAACATGGGTGTGTTTTGGCAGCTTTTTCCATAGGTTAAAAATTACCATGATGTTTTTGCGTAACTTATCACGCCTATAGTAGGTCAAAGTGGGCCGTTTCTCTGGGCCAAACCACGAGCACGTGTGTCCCTCATGACACTAAACATAATGTGACTTTTCCATGGCACGCCATGTGTTGTGTCCATCCAAGAGGCCCCGCGAGGTGAGTGTATGTTTTTAACAACTTGTTTTCCTTTGGTAAAAAGTTACACCATCATGTTTATATGTAAGTTATCAGCTATGCGGTGCTTATATTATCACTTTATTTACACACAAATTATCAGGGATGTTTTGAACAACTTTTTCCCAGGACAAACAGTTATCATGGTGATTCTAAGTAACCTATCAAGCCAGTAGTGCTTAAAATATCATGTTATTTACACAAAATTTATCATGGGTATGTTTCAGCAAAATTCCCCCCACGGGTCAAAAACTCATGGTGTTTAGTTATTGCATGCATATGTTTTCATGCTATTTACACATAAAAATACTAGGAGAGGGAGGTATACTACCGTGCTATTTACAAAGAAGATACCAGAGTATCTTTTCAAAAAAAATCCCTATGGTCAAAGTTACCATGGTGTTTCTACCTCGGTTATCAGCTGTGCATTACCATCTATTTACACATAAATAATCGGGTATCTTTTCGCATTTTTCTTCCCCAATGATTAAAGTTACCACGATGTTTGTATCTAAATTAACAGCTCTATGGTGTGAATGTTATCGTGCTATTTACAGAAATTAACGGGGGGGG
>LR738710.1:722284-757728 GCA_902687465.1 Secale cereale | reverse complement strand
CCCCCGGCAGTCGATACGGCATCTGTGACGAATAGACTCGACCGAAACTCCTCGAATGTAGTCGTCGGTAACCCCTTGGTCATAACATCAGCAAACTGCTGAGCGGTGGGAACGTGCAAGACTGGGATGTGGCCGAGAGCCACCTGCTCACGCACGAAGTGGATGTCGAGCTCGATGTGCTTCATGCGACGATGATGAACGGGGTTGGCGGAGAGGTAGACGGTGGAGACGTTGTCGCAGTAGACAACGGTAGCCTTGGCCACACCAAGGTGCAACTCCTGGAGGAGCTGTCGTAACCAGGAGCACTCGGCAACAGCATTGGCCACGGCGCAGAACTCAGCCTCGGCACTCGATCTGGACACCATGTGTTGTCGTTTAGACGACCACGAGATGAGAGAGGGCCTGAGGTAGACGCAGTAGCCGGAGGTGGAGCAACGAGTGTCAGGACAGCCAGCCCAGTCAGCATCTGAATAAGCCACCAGGTCAGTGGAAGAAGACGCCGTCAAGGTGAGCCCCAGGGCCATAGTGCCGCAGATGTAACGAAGAATCCGCTTCACAAGGGACCAGTGAGAGTCACGGGAGCGTGCATGTGTAAGCACACCTGCTGAACTGCGTACTGCAAGTCGGGGCGAGTGAGCGTCAAGTACTGAAGTGCATCGATGATGGACCTGCAGAAGGCGGCGTCCTGCGCTGGAGTGCCTTCAAGAGCGGAGACCTTAGCCTTCGTGTCGATAGGCGTAGGTGCAGGCTTGCAGTTAAGCATGCCGGCTCGCTCGAGTAACTCCTGGGCGTACTGCTGCTGATGAAGAAAGAAACTGTCTGCACGCCGCACTACCTCGATCCCGAGGAAGTAGTGCAAAGGACCGAGGTCCTTCATGGCGAACTCGGTGCCGAGGCGAGCCGTGAGCTGACGAAGAAGCTCGGTCGAGGAAGCAGTCAGGATAATGTCGTCGACGTAGAGCAGTAGTTAAGCCGTCCCACCAGCGTGCTGGTATACGAATAGGGAGGCATCCGAGCGAGTGGCTACGAAGCCTAACTGATGAAGGAATGCAGCAATACGCTGGTACCAAGCACGAGGGGCCTGCTTGAGCCCGTAGAGCGAGCGCGAGAGCAGGCACACGTGATCCGGCCGGGTGGCATCGACGAAGCCGATGGGCTGCTGACAGTAGACCTGCGCGGCGAGATGTCCATGAAGGAATGCGTTGGAGACGTCCATCTGGTGAACGGGCAACGCACGAGAGACCGCCAGCTATAGGACAGAGCGGATGGTGCCCGGTTTGACGACCGGGGCGAAGGTGTCGGTGAAGCCCACACCGACACGCTGGCGGAAACCGTGAACAACCCAACGAGCTTTGTAGCGCTCAAGGGTCCCGTCGGGTCGAGTCTTATGACAAAAGACCCACTTGCCGCTGATCACGTTGGCGTGCGGCGGCCGAGGCACCAACTGCCAAGTGCGGTTGCGCTGAAGAGCGTCAAACTCCTCCTGCATCGCGACGAGCCAATGAGGATCACGGAGAGCCACTCGAGCCGATGATGGTAGGGGAGATGGTGTCGAGGTGGAGGCCGCCAGAAGATACTCGTCGACAGAGTACCACTGGCTCGGGCGGAGCGCAGCGGTCCGGGCATGAGTCACCATGCGAGGTGGCGGCGAGGCCGGAGCGGCAGCGGGCGAAGATGATGAAGAAGAGCCCGCTACGGCCGAGCCTGTCAAGGGCGCCGGAGAGTCCAGTGCGGACCCGGGTGACCCGGGCATGGGAGAGGCCGGCGCGATCGTCGCGGCCGAGCCTGACGTGGTCGTCCTGGGCGAAGCCGCCAGAGAGCCCGGCACAGGGGACCCGGCGGAGGGCGCCGGAGGCGCAGATGGCGAGGTAGGCGCCGACGCGACCGTTGTCGCGGAAGAAGGGGGCGTCGGCACTACAAGAAATATGTCAACTTATGACCTTTTGTTAGTGACCCTGGAAGAATTGGTCATAGATCTATGACCATTTCAGACCAATTGGTCAAAAGCTGTTTGGGGGGCTCCAAACCCTAAACTATAACGACCATTTTGGTCAGAAAGGTCATAATTTCCTTACACGAAATGGTCACAAAGCAGATAGCACTGGTTCGCTGCCTTATTTCTAGCTGTTCATGACCAATATAGATGGTCATAACCTTGAAAATTGTGGTGGGTTGCTACGACTAGGCGCCACCTCATCAGTTTTGCCTATGTGTCATGTCCATGTGGCAGTTTTTGCCCTAGGTTGTGAAGCAACCTATATTTCTGTCATTCCCAAAATTCCCCAAAAAATCTCATAAATTCTTTGGGTCATATCTTCATCAAATATGTAAAAAACCTTCCTTGCCTAGTTAAAAAATAATTCAAAAATATTCATTTTCCTATTCTGTTCAAAAAACACTTTGTGAAGGAAGTACCACTTTGGCATGTCCAAATGGTATCCATTTTCTACAGTGCTTTCCTATGCCCAAATAACTATCCTCCACCAAATGCCAGCTCAATCCATTCATTATTTTGAGCCCATCTTCAACATTCGTATTTATGTCCAGTGTGGTACTTTGCAAAGCAAGTACCACCTAGACTCCTCCTTTTGAGCTGAAAATTTGTGAAGACGGTCTTCTTACTAACTGATCATCCTCAACCAAAACTCACGCCCATTAGCCATGTGCATTTTCCATACCGCTAATCAAACAGTTGGCTGCTAATTCATGTTTGAGCATCGATCTGTCTCCTCGTGAGAATCTTATGTTGTAATTTTCTTCCTAGCACCTACCTGGGGAGTGGCCAACCCACTAGACATGCCTAGGCCGCCCAGAACACATGGCAACGCCACAGTCACGCGGTGACCACGCAGTGGGCATGCGAGTTTACGCGCTCTAGAGTTGGGGCCCTCGACCACCGCCCAAACCTCGACGTATCGCCACCAAACCATGTATTTATGATTAAATAGGTACTTATGTACCTAGAAATGATTTTTGGAAAAAATAAATAGCAAACTATGAGGCAGCCGCAGTTCAAATTTGACCCGCTTCCAACTGAATCGGCGGAAATTTGTCTTTTTCACGAGAGGTGGATCAAAATTTTTTACACCCAACCATTTTGTCAATTGTGCATTAAATATGTCCTAGTATTTTAGAAAATTGATTTGGTCAAATTTTGCAACAATTATTTGGGAGGTCCTTCACAAAAAAACCTCCTTTTGGGCACTCCAAAAATGGAAAATGAATTTTTCGTCCAAAGAAAATGAAAACTTCCTTAGGCAACATTGTTTGCCATTCCAAGATGCACCCTTGTGCACAATATGAGATCATTTGAACAAACTATGCCATGAATGTGGCCATAGGATTGATCATTTGGCTTGAAAGCCATGAATCTTCACGCATGATAGCTCATTTCTGAGAACACTTTTTTAATAGAATTTCTGTATTACAAGTTTATTATTTTTCCTGGTAACTTGGTCATATGTAATGACACAATGCGAAGGTGTTCCAATTTTTTGATTTTTTTTGAATTTTTTATGCCCGTTTCAAAATGCGGTCAAAACGGCGGGAATGACCGTTCCTAGCTAGTGGTTGAATCTTGGATTTTTTTTGGTGTTTCTCTGATTAAATAGATACTTATGTACCTACAAATGATTTTTGGAAAAAATAAAAAGCAAACTACGAGGCAGCTATAGTTCAAATTTGACCCGCTTCCAGCTGAATCGGCGGAAATTTGTCTTTTTCACGAGAGGTGGATCAAAACTTTTTACACCCAACCATTTGGTCAATTGTGCATTAAATATGGCCTAGTATTTTATAAAAATGATTTGGTCCAATTTTGAAACAATTATTTGGGAGGTCCTTTACAAAAAAACCTCCTTTTGGGCACTCGAAAAATGGAAAATGAATTTTTCGTCCAAAGAAAATGAAAACTTCCTTAGGCAACATTGTTTGCCATTCCAAGATGCACCCTTGTGCACAATATGAGATCATTTGAACAAACTATGCCATGAATGTGGCCATAGGATTGATCATTTGGCTTCAAAGCCATGAATCTTCACGCATGATAGCTCATTTCTGAGAACACTTTTTTAATAGAATTGCCGTATTACAAGTTTATTATTTCTCCTGGTAACTTGGTCATATATAATGACACAATGCGAAGGTGTTCCAATTTTTTGAATTTTTTTGAATTTTTTATGCCCGTTTCAAAATGCGGTCAAAACGGCGGGAATGACCGTTCCTAGCTAGTGGTTGAATCTTGGAATTTTTGTGGTGTTTCTCTGATTAAATAGATACTTATGTACCTACAAATGATTTTTGTAAAAAATAAAGAGCAAACTACAAGGTAGCTACAGTTCAAATTTGACCCACTTCCAGCTGAATCGGCCGAAATTTGTCTTTTTCACGAGAGGTGGATCAAAACTTTTGACACACAACCAGTTTGTCAATCGTGCATTAAATATGGCCTAGTATTTTAGAAAATTGATTTGGTACAATTTTGCAACAAATATATGGTAGGTCCTTCACAAAAAAACTCATTTTGGGCATTTGGAAAATGGAAAATTGTATTTTCATGCAAAAGAAATAAAAACTCCCTTTGTCAATGTTATTTGCCAATCTATGATGTAAACTTGTGCAAAATATGACATCATTTGAACAAATATTTGATAGGTCTTTCACAAAAAAACGCATTTTGAGCATTGAAATATGAAATGAAAAATTTGTATGTAATCAATCATGACCAATTTATATGGTCAAAAAATCTTCAAATTGTTTAGTGCGCTCTGATTGGTCCATAGGCATATCACGCGGATCATGCATCTACCACCGTCGGATGCTTCTGGATCCAACGGCAGCCCTCACCCTCCTCACCCTCTCACCCAAACCCTAACTTCCCCGATCCACTCCTCTCCCCCGATCCACTCTCCCCCTCTCGCCCCACAGCCGCCACCCCTCAACCCTCTCGCTCCTCCTCCGTCTCCATCTCTCGATCCCCAACCACCCAGCCGCCGCCGCCACCGTCCTCCGTCCTCTCCCCCAACCCCGATCGCCGACAACCCCTCCCCTCCCCTTCTCTCCCACGGCCACGGTCGGATCCGCGCTCGTCCCTTCCAGATCGCAGCCACCACCTCCTCCCTTCCAGATCGCGGCTGCCACCTCCCTCCGGCGGAGCTCCCCGCCGTCCATGGCCTCCCCCATGCCCTCCTCTCTCCCTTCCCCTCCCTCGCGCCGCCACCACCACCACTCCTTCCGAGCGCATGCTGCCAATCGTCCTTCCTCTCCTCTCCTCCTATCGCGCCGCCATCCGAGCCCAACGACACCAAATCCGTGCGCAGTCCATCGTTCCGCACCTCCCGCAGCAGATCCAGCACACTACCAAACCTCACAACTGGCGTCCCGGCCGGCTGGCTCGCTGGTGTGCGCGTGCTTCGATGCATGCCACTCCATCGAGCTAGGGTTTGCGGGATCCTTGAACGGCCGCCGTCCACCTCGCGCTGTAGGGGGGGGGGTCCGTCGTCTCCTCGGAGGAGGGGACGGCCATGTTCGTCGTACTCCATCCTAGCAATCGATCCCGGTCATTGCTACTTCACCAGCCTCCTCCTCTGGCATCTCGGCAAGGGCGCCCGACGCCGGGCAGGCCGTCGACGCGCTGGACCTCAAGGTCGGTCGTGTTGCTCCTTCTGCGTGTGTCCTTCCCCGACAACGTCCTCGACGTGCATCCAGCTGCTCCTTCCCCAGCCCTCCTCAACTTAGCTCCTGGTGAGATTCTGTAGGTGAGACAACTGACTCCATCTGGTAGAACTACTGCTGTAGTTTGGGTGTAGCCGCAACTGTTGTAGGTTGGGTGTATATAAGAACAACATCTGAAGATTGTTTGATGTTTAGGGTTTCATCTGTATTTTACTTGTTGCTATATGAATTCTTGTTAAGGTAATCACTAGGCGTATGGTAGTTTTGCCTGGCTTTCACTATGTTGTGGACATTAATCTTGCCAGGGCTCTTTCAGTTATGTCCTGTTAGAAGAACATGGAAAATTCAGTTATGTCCTGTTAGGGGGACAAGCAAGTGTTCGGTGAGTCACTTAACTGATGGAATAAGGTGTCTATACAAATGCCCAAAAATTCTGTAGAAAAGTAGAAATAGAGCTCGGCAAAGCTTGACTTCTATAGTTCAATGCATGAGGCCATCAAGGCACGATTCAGTCAACAAGTTTTCGAAATACAAATTTTGTGCCCTGTACATGACAAGCATGATGCTTATAGCAATTGTCCCTTCCATGAGCGTTGTTGTTTTACAAGCACTTGTCGTTGTGGTCTGCAGATCCTAGAGTGGCTTGAACTGCCGGATGCTTCAGCTTGCTTCTGCTTTGAATATTGTGGTCTGCATGCTTTAGTCACTGTGCCCTTAGTTCTTTTTTGTAGGGAGCTATGCTTATCATCAGAAACTCTTGGTGATGATGTTATTCTCTTTTGGTTCATGAGTTGCAATTATATACCACCATAGAATTCTACACCATGTGGTGGACTTAAGTATCTTAGTGACTTCATTTGATGTGTGTATTTATGTTAATTTTAAGCTTCTGTTGCTATGAAAATGTACCTCACTGACCGTCTGTCTTTTTATTGTGTACTTCTTGCATGAGGAGGTGACTAGTGATGCGGCGCGCCAAGCAGCAGTAGAGGAAGGCAGTCTCCTGCTCGAGGAGGCGGAGGAGTAGGAGTGTGCCTAGCTAGCAGACATGTTCTGCTCGTCGGGGAGGGACGGGAGGGGTCTGCTCCTCTTCTTCCATTGCAACCGCGACAGGTAGCTCCTCCATCTCCTTCCCCCTCTTCATGTGCTCACTACTTCTGCTGCTAAGTTGACGAATATGTGATGCCTCCGAGGGCACCAATGTGGTTCGTCCCTGCCCTTACCTAGACAACCTAAGTAGGTACCTGTAGAAAGAACTAGTCCTTGTGGATCTGTCTTTCTCAAGTAGTACTAGCCTGCATATGTGTTGGTTTGATTTCGAGCCTGTAGCATGAACTCATTGTATTGGTCTCTAGTCTGTTCATATTTGCATATTGATCACCATGTTGTTATAGTTAGTTTAGATGCTACCTCGCCGGATAAATCTCATGATATTTCTCGATTGTACTATTACTAACTGAAGTTTGTAGTATACTGCAATTGTTAGTTCGATTGGTAAACTTCATGAATTATCTGTCATCATCTAGTTTAGAGATGTATAATATGCTCTAGTCTTGTTAGCAAATTGGAGAGGCAAAAAGTTGTTGGGTCGAACTGGCGTGTTGCTCTTTGATGTACTAACTTGTGTTGCCTGCTGAGTGTTGACGGTGTTTCGGGGGATTGATTAATATCTCGCCGGTTGTTTTTTGCTTTTTCAGGGGATTAATCCAGATCCTCGGGGTCGTCCGCGGCAGCGGCGGCGACGGCGGGCGCTTCTCGCGGCGGCCGCTGGCTTGGGCCGCGCGCGCGTCAGCGGCGGCGGTAGGTGGCCGTGGGCGTCCGCCGACTCGTCGCCAACACCAACTAGTCAACCACTACTGTCCCACGACAGGCGGCGCTTTCGTGCAGCGAGGTTTCCTCTGTCACACTCTCCAATCTGAATGCCCAGCAACTTTTGAAAATGCCCAGCAACTTTCAAGCAGGAATTTAAATGGCTCATCCACACAGCTAGGAGGAACAAATACTCTTCATTTGAGGCATAATAGTCTAGCTTTTAGTTTTTTGTACATACTTTTGAAAATTATTACAATGGTAAAAATACATCTGCATTGGTATAAACTGGACACCATGTTCCTGTTTAAATGCATAAGGAATAATTTGTTTCATCATGTCCTGGTTTACCCATGTCATATTTGTTGCTTCCGGAACTCTTTGTTGTTTGCTGCCATTTTGTTAGTCTGCTTAGTATGTTTGCTCCCCCGCGCTGTCTAGAGTCGTCAAGCACCAGAGCGACGCTGTTTGTGAAATGTCAGTACTTGCGTAATCTGACTAGATTATGATTTGGGTGGTTCTGTTTTGGTAGGACTTTTTAGATGTATTCTTTCTTTCGTAGCAAGTTGGTGGTATGTAAGTACTCGGTAGTATGTCTCTTTCCTGTAGTGGAGCTTATAAAGTGATTCTTGCATACTTTGTTTGCACTATTCTCTTGCTTGCACTGCTTGTTTAACATTAAATGATCAAATGGAAATGAAAATGATCTTGGAGTAGTTTAGTGTAGGACTTGGAGTAGTACATGGAACTTTTTGATTTGCTGCTGGTAATTACTAGTATTAGAGTGCCGCTGGTTTATTAGGATGTGACTGAAACCATTGGATGTCCTTCCTGGACATGTTATCCAAAATTGGTACTTGTTCCATTTTTTGTTTCCTTGCTGGACATGTTATGGTTCAAGTGTCGATGATGTCTAGTACGGAGTAGTACTTTGCTAGCTATACACCTGCTGCTGATTGATGCTCTTGTGGTCTATTGGAATCATATTATACTATGTGAAGATGCATCACAAACATATAGGTCTTTGAAGTTGGTTGAATCTGTTGCTTTATCATATATTTGGTCCATAAATCTACATTTCTATGAGATCTCTTTCAATATATAATTTTTCGATTGTCCAGGAATAATAGCGACTCTAATGCTGGTAGCCTATGTGTTCACTCTTTTACAGGAGCTCCAGGTCTACGATATTTGAAGTTTGAAGCCGTGTAGTGTAGCCCTACTCCGCAAGAGTTGTCTCTACGAAGTTTGAAGACGAGACTGTAAATATTGTAATATTGTAACAGTAGGCATATTGGGGTTGTAATAGACTGTACAGATTGTAGTAGACTTAGTGTTATTTGATGAACTACATTTGTACTGTTTGGTCTGAAATATTGATTATGTATGTGATTTGAAAACATGTGGAATGGAAACCTGACTTGTGGGACCCACTTATGAAAATAATCTGAGCAGTTTTGAAATTTCTGTCAAGTGGGCCCAATGTGTGAGATGATGACAAGTGGGACCCATCTGATTGGTGGGTCCAGCTCCAAAATATAATAGCCCAAATAATGTTAAAAGGCCACGGCCCAGAAATAAATAAAAAGCTGAATTGTTGGTCAAGGCCCAAGTAGCTTACAAAAACTAGCAGGAAAAAATATATATTAAAGAGGCCGAATTGTTGGGCTAGGCCCAAGTAGAAAACCGAATTGGACCGGGCTGAATCTTGTGCCACATCAGCTTGACACGCTGGATGCCTACGTGGCCTGGGGAGGCTGCTAGTGACCAAAACACGACAGTAGGCATATTTTGGTCAAAAACGTTTATGACCTTCTCACAGAGAAGGTCGCTATAGTCAGTTTATGATGGTCAGCTTTTGACCTTATGTTTTTGGTCACAAAAAGGTCACAAATGGAAATTTGTGACCATTCAGTGACCAATAGTGGTGGTCACAAGTTGACATATTTCTTGTAGTGCGGAGGCGCCACTGCGTCGGCCGAAGTAGTGGGGAGAAACGCCAAGCCTGCAGCCCTCGAGTGGGGCCGGGGGCTGATGTCTACTACACAACCTTCTTCTTGTAGACGTTGTTGGGCCTCCAAGTGCAGAGGTTTGTAGGACAGTAGCAAATTTCCCTCAAGTGGATGACCTAAGGTTTGTCAATCCGTGGGAGGCGTAGGATGAAGATGGTCTCTCTCAAACAACCCTGCAACCAAATAACAAAGAGTCTCTTGTGTCCCCAACACACCCAATACAATGGTAAATTGTATAGGTGCACTAGTTCGGCGAAGAGATGATGATACAAGTGTAATATGGATGGTAGATATAGGTTTTTGTAATAAGAAAGTATAAAAACAGCAAGGTAGCAAGTGGTAAACGTGAGCATAAACGGTGTTGCAATGATAGTAGGGAAGGCCTAGGGTTCATACTTTCACTAGTGCAAGTTCTCTCAACAAGGATAACATAATTGGATCATATTACTAGCCCTCAACATGCAACAAAGAGTCACTCCAAAGTAACTAATACCGGAGAACAAACGAAGAGATTATGGTAGGGTACGAAACCACCTCAAAGCTATTCTTTCTGATCGATCTATTTAAGAGTCCGTAGTAACGTTCAATCTATCATAAAGTTCGTACTAGAATAACACCTTAAGACACAAATCAATCAAAACCCTAATGTCACCTAGATACTCCATTGTCACCTCAAGTATCCGTGGGCATGATTATACGATATGCATCACACAATCTCAGAAACATCTATTCAACCAACACACAAAACTTCAAAGAGTGCCCTAAAGTTTCTACCGGAGAGTCAAGACGAAAACATGTGCCAACCCCTATGCATAGATTCCCAAGGTCACGGAACCCGCAAGTTGATCACCAAGACATACATCAAGTGTTCTCAAATATTTAAAGACTCAATCCGATAAGATAACTTCAAACGGAAAACTCAATCCATTACACGAGAGTAGAGGGGGAGAAGCATCATAAGATCCAACTAGAATAGCAAAGCTCGCGATACATCAAGATCTTACCATCTCAAGAACACGAGAGAGAGAGATCAAACACATAGCTACTTGTACATACCCTCAGTCCCGAGGGTGGACTACTCCCTCCTCAATATGAGCATGGAACAAGCAGAAATTATCGATACGTTTGGGACGTATCAACATCCCCATGTAAACAGTTTTTTAATGTTTTAACAAATTTTCGAAATTTGCAAGCATTTTAAAACTTTGTAAACATCTAGAAACAAGGAAAAAGACAAAACTTAAAAGGAAAGAAGAAAAAAACCTAACAAAAAACCGGATTAGATCAAAATGAATTAACCGACGAAAGGAAATGCTAATGCTAGATGTGTTGGTCCGTGTGAGAACTGCCTTGTGCAGTTTCTTGACATGTGAACAAAACATGCTAGATGGATTTGAGCAAGTTCTCGTGGGCTAACATAACTAGAGCATAGCTAGTGGACCAGACATGAGCGACGTCCCCGCGTATGTAACAACGATGCGACAAATAGGATATCGGCACCAGCTCACCTGTACACCGAAAACCCACACCTCACTCGTATGCATGCATTCTTCACCACTGTAACTAGCCCTCTTGTTTTATGTTGCATCGGTCCACACCATACCATCATGTTGTCTCTGGTGAAAAAATGGTTCATCCAATATTTTTTCCTTCAAATTGATCGGCCTAGAAATCAAACAGCCACAACGTTTTACACACTATCCAGGTCTGCCTGAGTGGCAAGCCAGCTTCATCAGTTTGGACGGCAGCCCCAAGTGCACATTTCTATTTCAGATGAGGGGAGAATGCAAAAGAGAACAAAACACAAAAACATCCTAGTTCCTAAGACATAGAATCCATTGGAGATCAGGAGCTGACGGTGTTCCTCGATAGATGCATTCGCCGGTAGCACTACTGCCAAGAAATTAATCGCCCTATCGATCAATTTTAGCTTCATCAAAGTATGGTTAAGTTTGAAAATGGTACAGGTGCAAATGACGTATCAGAAGGTATGCAATGCAACGCCGCCCCAGGCCATATATATCACCTTTTCTTTCGTAGGGAAGCGGAGGTACTTTGTAGAGAGGCATCTTTGTCACCATCGTTTTGGTACTATGTTTAACGGACCACTGATAAATTTGCTTCACTCTGAGTTATTGCAAGAACAACCACGAGCATCATCTTCATGCAAACACCTTCACAAGAAATAATTTCTTAATAACAAACAAAGCCGACAACTCTTGCTAATGCATTACAAGGCCTATAGAATGAACTCCAAACTTCTGGGGAAGAATCATACGAGAGCCTGACATAATCTTCCTCAAGTCAATATTGATGCTGACCTCAGTTCCTTATTACACTGTGCTTACAAAGAAATTCTTGCCACACCAGAGTTTGTGCAAAAAACCCTCCAAGTTATTCCCGACACAACCTGCGCAACTTTTTCCCCTCTCCGCCACCTCCGTCGACGGCCAACCACCTTGCAGGCCTTTACCGGCACCCCTACTTCCCCTCAATCGATTAACCCATCGATTCGCAGTCCCGTACCACAATCCGCTTAGAGGGGAGAGCAAGAGGCCGAAATTTTTTTAGCTTGCTTCCATGGCTTCATCTCAATCTGGCTCTCTACTTGATGCGCGGTAGCTGAGGCAGTCGGGTCCGCCCGTGCTCCATCCGATCAATTCCTCCTCCCGGAGGAGCTTCTGCAACTTCATCTTGGATTGTTTGTTCAGTTTAGAGAATAAGATACAGTAAAAGACTATGTTTTGGCGGATTTGTTCACTCTTTTGTGTTTAGTCGATGCCTCCTGATCAGCTGTGGCCACACACAAGAATTTCGTTTTCAGGTTTTAGTCGATGCCTCCTATTCAGTTTCAGTCCTTTATCCAAAAAAAAATCAGTTTCGGTCTAAGCAATAACATAACTTGTTTCTGGTGGGAGCAGAACAGACAGAGTACACAACCTGCATGCTATTGTAATCTTGATATTTTCTGTTAATTTAGCACTAAAATATTGTTTGTTTCTACAAGACAGAAAACACAACCTGTTTGTTCTTTGTCATCTCTTATTGTTTTTGTTAATTTGTTGGTCTAGTCAGTGGTAACAAATTGTACTCCCGAAGGTTGCACAACAGCCAACAGTTTGGGAGTAAGATTTATTTTACTGAATTTTTGTTCTAAGTGCAAATTTTCTGACTGAATCAGTTTTGGTGTCTATGTTTGCACAGGTTAGCATCACTACATGCTCTGTTTCTTTAGTCTAAATAAGGAAATTGGTGGCTATAGTTTACCAACTCAAAAGTTCCCTCGACTTTTACTTTGTGTGCTAGAAATTTCTAATCTCCATGAATGAGCTAGTGTCAACATGACTGAGGCATGAAATTCAAATCCATTGCATCGTCTTCTTGACCTTGTCCATCTCGAGGCATGAAATTCAAATCTATAGCTCCTCCATCTTGAGGCATGAAATTCAAATCTATGTCTCCTCCATCTTGAGGCATGAAATTCAAATCCATCTTGAGTTATCTGTAATCAATGTCAAAAGATGAATTTACATGAGTATACTTTGATTTTAGATAAATAAAAAAATATAGGGCTTCAAACATAGCTACAGTTAACAGTTTCTGAAAACCTGAATTTAACATTGTCTCTGAATTTACAAGTAAGGTAAACACAATTTGGTTAGCAGTAGGGTTTATGTCCTGGCTAGTCTACCCAATCTGTGCATTTTCTAAAATTTACACTGGAGAACAGGACACAAATATTCATATGCAGCCCTGTTTATAGATTACAGCCCTGTTCTCCATCCATAGCCATCAAGCATTTATATTTACAAGGTGCTGACCAGCATCAAGAATTTTCGGAAAGTACGGATTTTGCATATAAGCAAGTTCAGATTCTAAATTCACTTGCTCTGTTTACAACTGTTTACTTCCCCTGTAAGTTCAGGTTTCTGAAACACAAATGGCTAACAGGATAAGCTTGCCTGTCCATGGTGGCCACTCCATGTGCTGCTGGCCAACACAAATGGCTCATAATGTCTGCTGGCACAGAGCAATCAAGATTCCAACTATGTTGATATGCACCACTTATTTGAATTTACTTGTAGACTCTCTGATTTTCTTCCTTTTCATCAAAAATTTACATGAAGATATCTGAATATTTTCGAGGGACAAGTATCCTTCTTTAGCTATTCTGCTTGTAACTGGAAATCTAAACCAATTTTACAAGTTTCGGCACAAGTACGCAGTGCACCGCATCTAAAGATTACTTGCTGAATTCAACTTTTTTAGACAGTGTTCAGGGTTCAGACTACTCTTTTGTGATTTGTCGGTGTACTAAGGTAGGGGTACCTCAGTACCCCAACTTGTGCACGGGCAGTTGCAGCCTCCCGCGGCTGGGTTTACCGCGTGCTCGCCGGAGACCTTCCTGCTCCTTATTAAACCATTCAAAAACAAAGTATACAAGAAAGAAGACCGAGACCCCGGCAAGAGGAGCTTGCCGGGAAGGCCGTACTAGGCTCAAGATTACATCGTTCGCGCAAGGCCCTGGCAAGAGGAGCTTGCCAGGAAGAATAGAGGATTTCATCATAGAAGACCCGGCGAGGGCCCGGGGAGCGGCAAGCTCCCGGGCCCGGCAAGATCAAGACCCCGGCAAGGTGCTTGCCGGGAAGGTTGCGCTGTGTGCCCGCGCTCCAGCTCACCGGCCCACGCGTCGCCCTGGGGCCTATCCAGGGACGCGTGGCGGACGGCTGTGCAGCCTGGGGGACACGGTGGCGCTCCACGGTGGTGGATCCATCGCCGTGGCAGACGGAGACGCAAGGGCGGGAGCTTTCGGGGTCGACGGCGACGGGCATTAAATGCCCTTGTCCCCCACTGTCAAAGTAGGTAGCGACCACTGTTCTGCACTGTAGCTCCACTGTTCCCGCACTGTTACAACTACCACCTCTTTTACGTTTTTACCCCTTTCTCCTACGTTGACACCTGTCGGTGACCCCTTACACTATAAAAGGAGGCCCATGCACAACGTGGAGGGGGTTCGGAACCTAGATCACTCATACGCTCGGTGTAGCTGCTTCTTCAAGCTCCCGAGCTCTCCAAACTTAATACACAACCAAGCAGGAGTAGGGTTTTACGCGTCTACCGCGGCCCGAACCTGGGTAAAACTGCCCGCGTGCTCGCCACGATCTGCTCTTCGTGCTCCCTCCGCCCTCGTACCGCACAGACAAGGGGCTCCGGTCCCATAGGTGTTCGTGGCGGACAGTTTCCCCCGACATCTTTGGCGCGCCAGGTAGGGGGCGTCGAGGTTGTGCGAACCTGATCCGGCGTTCGCGCGGGCGCATTCTTCATCAACCTCTCCGAATTCGTCAACTTCATCAGCAACAGCTCCATGGCCCCGAAGAAGAAGGCTTCGGAGGTCGGAGGCCCGTCTGCGTCTCACCCGCCGCCACCAGAGCCAACGGTGGGCGGGGGAGATGCCGTCGGAAGGGTGGTCGCCGGCGAGGACACTCACGGCGCCACCAGATCCAAGAACAGGACGGACGACCGAACCTCGGTCTCCGTGGACGCGCCGCGTCCATCTCAGCACACAACAACCCAGCAGCGCCATGTCACAGGAGGTGGCATCCGTTTGCTGGGCCAAGGCCAAACCGGAGGCTCGCGGGACGCCCCGGACCCCCGTCCGGGCACAAGCAAAGCGAAGGCGCCGGCGCGGGACCCCGCTCCTACTAACGTCGTTAGAAGTCCGAGCGTATCCCGCTCCTCGCACCGCTCGCCCGCGTTCCCCTCCACTCCAGCGGAAGCGCTCGCAAGAGCGCAACTGCTCCTCGACTTCCCTCCAGCGGCAGACAAGGCCGAAGACTGGAGGGCCACCATCCAGAGCCTGATAGCCTTCGCCAACAACGATTCTCCGCAGCAGCCGTCGGCCTCGCGGCCGCGGCAAGCTGAGAAGACGAAGGCCGACGGCGACAAGACCGCCGGGGGTGCGACAAGCGCGCACTCCCCGCAGCGAAAGCAGAAGACGCCGCCCCGCCGGAACAACGCCGACGACGGCTCCACAGCCTCGTCGGACCCGCGGGCCCGTCAGGACCAGCGCCAGGTCCTCGACGACCGGCAACAAGAAGACGCTCGGACAAGAATCGAGCGCCGCCGAGAAGCTCGGCGGCAATCAGACCAGAGAGCTGGGAACGCTGTCGACGCGCACGCGCCCGGTGAACCAGGCGACTTGCCGTACGCGGCAGGCTGCCCTGCGTTCACCCGCGAGCTGCGGCGCGTCCAGTGGCCCAGCATGAAGAATTTCAAGCCCGACGTACCGGAGAAGTACGACGGCAAGACGCACCCCTCGGAATTCCTCAGCGTCTACACCATCGCAGTACAAGCTGCCGGGGGGCGCGACGAGAAGATCTTGGCGAATTACTTCCCGCTCGTGCTTAAGCCGAACGTCCGTTCGTGGCTTATGCACTTGCCGGAAGGTTCCATCTCTTCTTGGGCCGACCTTTGCCACCAGTTTGTCGGCGCCTTCACCGGCGGCCACAAACCTCACGGCCAGGAGAGCGATCTCCACATCCTGGCCCAGAAGGAAGGCGAAACCCTGCGCAAGTACATCCAACGCTTCAGCCGTGTGCAGCACAACATCCCTGATGTCCACCCTGCCGCGGTTATCAGCGCGTTCCATCAAAACGTGCGTAACCGCCGCATGCGTGAAGAAATGGCGATGACCAAGATTCGGGATGTCAGCGAGCTCTATGCTCTTGCTGACAAGTGCGCACGCGCAGAAGAGGGGAGAAGACTCCCCGGAGAGGATACTGGCGCAGGAGGAAGCGACAGCGACGACGCCGCCCCGGCAAAGAAGAGCCGGCGGCGGAATAACAGAAGGAAGGGCAAGAAAGAGGTGCTTGCCGACGAGAAGTCCGGCAAGGAGGCCCCCGCCAAGCAAACGCAGGCTGGCGGCTCCGGCAAGGAGCCTGCCCCTGTAGCGGCGGCCGACAAGCCGGGCAGCTCCGACAAGCAATACTGTAAGATCCACCGCACCAAGGGTCACGACCTCTCCAACTGCAAGCGCGTCGAGTACCTCGTCGAGCAGCAGAAGGCTGAGTACGAGAGGCGCGACAAGGAGAAGGCCCAAGGTGGCGGGGAAGAGACAAGCAAGAAGCGGCCGTTCAACGGCCGGGGAGGACGCCGCGGCAAGGCCAAACAGCGGCAAGGAGATCGACCTCCCCGGGGCCGCGACAAGGACGAAGACGACGACGAAGACATGGAGGACAAGGATAACAGCGAGCAGGAGTTCCAGAAGGCCACGGAGGTCCTGTGCGTCGACGGTGGCGCCTCTCTGCACACCTCCCACCGCCAACTCAAGCAGTGGGTGCGTGAGGTGAATGCAGCAGAGCCGCCCGTGGAGTCGCGCAGGCTCCTCAAATGGTCCAGCACGCCCATCGTTTTTGATCTTGAGGATCACCCTGACCGTACCACTGCGGTCGGGTGCTTGCCGATGCTGGTCTCGCCCACCATCCGCAACCTCAAGGTCACCAAAATGTTGGTTGACGGCGGGGCCGGGCTGAACTTGATCTCCTCTGCTGTGATCAAGAAACTCCAGATTCCAGATGGCGAGCTCGAAGAAACCGGTTCTTTCCAAGGAATCAACCCGGGGAGGAGCAAGCCCAAGGGAAAGATCACTCTGCCGGTGACCTTTGGCGGGGAGCTCAACTTCAGAACTGAGCGCATCACTTTCGACGTCGCCGATATTCCATTGCCCTACAATGGAATACTTGGCCGTCCTGCCCTCGCCAAGTTCATGGCAGCTTCCCATTATGCTTACAACGTACTCAAGATGCCGGGGCCGATAAGCGTCATCACTGTCCACGGCGACAAGAAGGATGCGCTTGTCTGCGCCGACAAGATCTACCGGGATGCGGCAGCTGCAGCCGAGAAGGATACTCTTGCCGCTGAAGCTCCCGGGGGGAAGAAGACGAAGACCAAGTCCGGCAAGTGCTCTGGGACCCACTCCGGCAACCGCACCTCCTCGGAGTGCTGCGCTGCCGTCGAGGACGTTCCATCGAGCTCCACCGGCAAGAGTAAGAAAGGAATGGCCGCTCCTCCGGCAACCAAGAAGGTGTCCGCCAAGGAGGACGGCACTGGTGGTACCTTCACCATCAGTGCCACGCTTGACAGCAAATAGGAAAGCGCGCTCGTTGCCTTCCTGCGGGCGAATGTCGATGTGTTTGCCTGGCAACCATCTGACATCCCCGGTGTTCCCAGGAAGGTAATTGAGCACAAGCTTGCTGTTTGTCCTCATGCGCGGCCCATCAAGCAGAAAGCGAGGAAGCAAGCCGTGGAGCGCCAAGAATTCATCAACGAAGAAATCAAGAAGCTAGAAGCAGCAGGCCTAGTTAGAGGTGTGATCCATCCGACGTGGTTGGCAAATCCAGTCGTCGTGCGCAAGGCCAATGGGAAGTGGAGACTGTGTATAGACTTCACCGATGTGAATAAAGCATGTCCCAAGGATCCATTCCCTTTGCCGCGCATTGACCAGATCGTTGACTCCACTGCCGGATGTGAGCTACTCTGTTTTCTTGATGCATACTCAGGCTATCATCAGATCTTTATGGCCAAAGAGGATGAAGAGAAGACTGCATTTATCACTCCTTGTGGCACTTATTGCTTCATTCGCATGCCGTTTGGATTGAAGAATGCAGGATCAACGTTTGCAAGGGTAGTGTACACTGCTTTTGAGCCACAGATCCACAGAAATGTAGAAGCTTACATGGATGACATCGTGGTGAAGAGAAAGAGCAAGGATACCCTGATCCAAGATTTAGAAGAGACATTTCAGAACCTGCGCAGGATACAGCTCAAGTTGAACCCCGAGAAGTGCGTCTTTGGAGTCCCCTCCGGCAAGCTTCTCGGGTTCTTTGTATCACAGAGGGGGATTGAAGCCAACCCCGACAAGATTAAAGCCATTGAGCAGATAGAGGCCCCAAAGCGCGTCAAGGATGTCAGAAGGCTTGCAGGTTGTGTGGCTGCCCTCAGTAGGTTCATTTCAAAGTCCGCAGAACGCGCCCTACCTTTCTTCAAAATCTTGAAGAAGGCAGGTCCCATGAAGTGGACTCCGGAAGCGGAGGCGGCGCTGCAGGATTTGAAACGGTACCTGTCCTCCACTCCAATACTTGTCGCACCTAGACCACAGGAAAAGTTGTTGCTATACCTAGCGGCAACCAACCAGGTGGTTAGTGCTGCGTTGGTAGCGGAGAGGGAGTCCGACGAGGAGTCAGCATCACCGGCAAGCGAATCCAACGACAAGCAGGGGGCTGCTCCGGCGAGCTCTGGCCCCGACAAGGATAACTCTGCGCAGGAACAGGATGAGGTGCGGAAGAAGATGGTGCAGCGCCCAGTGTATTTTGTGAGTTCCCTTCTCCAGGGGGCTAGATCAAGGTACTCTGGTGTGCAAAAGTTGCTTTTCGGCCTCCTCATGGCCTCGAGAAAGCTGCGCCATTACTTCCAAGCCCATGAGATAACAGTGGTCACTCGCTTTCCGCTGAAGAGGATATTGCACAACCCAGAAGCAACAGGCAGGATCGTTGAGTGGGCACTGGAGCTGTCAAGCTTTGGACTCAAGTTTGAAAGTACTTCAACTATACAGAGTCGAGCTTTGGCAGAATTCATAGCTGAATGGACCCCAACGCCCGATGAAGAACTCCAAGAAACAAGTGCACCCGTACAAGAAGCGGCAAGTGAATGGGTAATGTATTTTGATGGTGCCTTCTCGCTGCAAGGCGCCGGTGCTGGCGTAGTACTCATCGCGCCCACCGGAGAGCACCTCAAATATGTTATCCAGATGCACTTTCCCAGGGAGCAAGCGACAAGCAACACCGCAGAGTATGAAGGCTTGCTCGCCGGCCTCAGGATTGCGGCCGAACTTGGGATCAGGAAGCTGATTGTGCGTGGAGATTCTCAGTTGGTGGTCCGACAAGTTAACAAGAGCTATCAGAGCCCTTTGATGGAAGCTTACGTCGATGAAGTGAGAAAGCTTGAAGAGCACTTTGAAGGTCTGCAGATGGAGCACGTCCCGAGAGCTCAGAATGAAATTGCAGATGGCCTTTCAAAATGTGCTGCAATGAAGTTACCTGTGGAACCAGGGACCTTCTTGCTCAAGCTGACTCAACCATCCGTTACACCGTCAATTGGGCAGTCCAAGAAGAGAAAGTTGGTCTCCGGCGACTACTTGCCGGCGGATCTTCCTGAAACCGCCGCCAAGGTCCCCAAAATCAACAACCACAACGCTGAGGAACAGTTTGCTCATGCAGATCCTCGGGTTTGTACAGTTGAAGCAAGTGTTCCTGACAAGCCTCGCCCCGGCGAGCTTGCCGGGGGACCATCAGCTCCGGCAGAGCCAGAGGTTCTTGCCGTAGAAGCTGAGGTCCCCGCAGCGGCCCTCGAGCCTTTAGTCCTTGCCGTTGAGCCGCGGGCTCCGGCATGGGCGCAGCAGATAGTCCGTTTCCTGCAAACTGGGGAACTTCCCGACGACCCTCAAGAGATAGAGAAGATAACCAGGCAGTCAAGTATGTACCAGTTCGTGGATAACGAGCTGTACAGAAGAAGACTCAATGGTGTCAGGTTGAAGTGCATCTCCAGGGAAGATGGACAGAAGCTGTTGGCAGAAATACACGGAGGCATATGCGGCCACCACATTGGCGCAAGGGCGCTTGCCGGGAAGGCTTTCCGGCAAGGGTTCTTTTGGCAAGAAGCCCTCCAAGATGCAACTGCACTAGTAACCAAGTGTGAAGCGTGCCAGTTCCATGCAAAGCAAATTCATCAGCCAGCTCAAGCTCTCCAAACAATCCCTTTGTCCTGGCCCTTCTCGGTCTGGGGGCTCGATATCCTCGGCCCTTTCCCTCGTGCTGTCGGGGGCTTTGAGTACTTGTACGTTGCAATCGACAAGTTCACAAAGTGGCCAGAAGTGGAGCCAGTGAGAAAGGTGACAGCACAGTCAGCAGTCAGGTTCTTCAGGTCGATTGTTTGCCGTTTCGGGATCCCTAACAGGATCATCACCGACAACGGTACACAATTCACTAGTCGCACCTTCATGCAGTACGTCCAAGACCTTGGCGCCAAGGTCTGTTTCGCTTCTGTTGCTCACCCGAGGAGCAACGGTCAAGCGGAGAGGGCAAATGCTGAAGTGCTGCGCGGGCTCAAGACAAGGACCTTTGACAGGCTGCGCAAGTGCGGAAGAAATTGGATAGAGGAGCTACCGGCGGCTCTTTGGTCAATCAGAACGACACCAAGTCGAGCCACCGGACAGACACCCTTTGCTCTAGTCTATGGAGCAGAGGCAGTTCTCCCCACGGAACTCGTATACGGATCTCCTTGAGTGCTCGCTTATGATGAGCTCGAGCAAGAGCAACTGCGGCAAGATGACGCATTGCTCCTCGAGGAGGGACGTCTCCAGGCTGCTGTACGAGCTGCTCGATACCAGCAAGCCTTGCGTCGCTACCATAGCCGCAAGGTCAAGGCCAGGAGTCTCGAGGAAGGCGACCTTGTTCTTCGGCGTGTTCAGTCCGCCAAGAATTCCAACAAGTTGACGCCGAAGTGGGAAGGCCCTTATCGGGTGAGACAAGTTACGAGGCCCGGCGCTGTCCGCCTCGAGACCGAAGAAGGCTTACCGGTGAGCAACTCCTGGAACATAGAGCATCTTCGCAAGTTTCACCCATAAGGCGCGGTTGCCGTGATCCGCTCCGGCAACCACCTTTTGTACAAGCTTTGCCGCTGTTGCATGTAACCCTTTGTACAAAGCCGGGCGCAGACCCCGTGCATCAGTAAAGTTTTCGTGTTTTGCGCCGATTGCCTTTTGCATGCTTTTCTTTGCTATTTGCATGTTTTGTTTGGCATTTGCTGCAACACTCAAGTAACCGGTAACCATTAGCGTGCCGAAAGGCCATATACTTGTTTCCCTCTTCTTTTTCTTTCCTCTTAAGCAGAAGGAGCGTTCCTCGTGCACAAGTTTGCCGGGGGGGGAAGGAGATCGAGGAGGAACCAAGTGCTGTTCAAGAAAGAGAAACCTTATCGGGAAACGAGCAATATATGAAAGCTAAGTTATTAGAATTTGACCAGTTCAAATTTTAAATTTTAGTTGTCTTCCTTGAACAATCACACTTTGTATGGAAAACCTGTGCGCGGAGGAACCTACCCGTAGCTTGCCGCACCCTTATCTTGTTTTCGAGTTCGCTCAACGATTTAAGTGAGCTGCGACAAGTGTCGCGCCCTTGCTTCGTTTCCGAGTACGCTCAGCAAGCTAAGTGCGTTGCGACTAGCTGCGGCAAGGTTGCTTGCCGGTAAGACCTTGGCCAGCAGGCTGCTCAGAGTCCAGCACTCAGCGCTCGCGGCAAAGGCCCCTTGCCGGCAAGCTCCCCGAAAGCGTAGGGTGAAAAACATACAAAGTCAAGGATTAAGACAAGGAAGATAACATTGCACTGATTGATCAAAATGAGATAAATATCTTACAAAGGATAACTTGTCACAATGGACTAATGAGTTCATGACATCATATGCAGCAGTAAAAAGAGATAAAGATAATGGAGGCCTAATCTACGCGGTCGCCCTCCTTCCTGGAGATCTTGGCCACCTTGGCAATGATGTGGGCGACCTGCTCCTTCAGAGCCTCCGTGTTCGCATCGGCCGGCAAGCTGCGAAGAACGTTGGTGAGGTTGATGCCCGGATTGCGGTACACGATCTTCGTCAGCACGCGCTCCAGAGTTCCCGCGCAGAGCAGGCGCGACTCCTCGGCCAGCTGCGCGGGGATTTGGTTCCGGAGACCCGCCAGGGCCGGCGCGATCCCTCTGAAGAAGAGGCTGAGCTTGGCGCTGTGCGGGAGATCCAGATCCGGGGAGTAGATGAGATGTTCAACTTTCAGCGCCAGCAGCTCCTGGTCAATGTTGGACGCAGAAGATACCAAGTCTTCGGTCCATACCTCAATGATATGGCGGAAGAGCTCGGACGCTTTGTTGACGCTGTCCACCAAGGTCCGCTCCTTGCGGAGCTCCTCCTTCAGCTTGGTCTCCCGAGCCCGGGCAGCGTCGAGTGAATCCTTCAGTGTAGTGACCTTCAACTCCAAGTCCTTGATGGAGTCATTGGCGGCCTTCAACTCGTCGCCCCTCTTAGAAAGACTCACCTGGAGTTCTGAATTGGTGTGGGCGTCCTTCTCGCGCTCCGTGATGAGCGCGGCAACCTTCTCCGCACTCACCTTCAGCGCCTTCTCCAGCTGCACGACCTTGGCGGCGAGCTCCTTCTTGGCGTTTTCCGCGGCAACCGCGGCGGCTTTCGCCTCCTTCAATTCCCCGCCAAGGACCGCCTCGCGAGCGGCAAGGTCCTCCTCATGGGAGTCGAGCTGGACCTTCCGCTGCGCGAGCTCTCCTTCTCGCCGGGACAGCTCCACCCCGGCGAGCCGCTGCTGTTCCTCAGCTTCGGCCTTCTCCAGCACCCATTCTTGGTATTCGCCGGCAAGCCGCTCACGCTCCTCCGCCACCTCGCGGAGGGCCGCCTGGTTGGCGGCGCTGAGCTCCGCCGCGCGCTTCTCCATCTCCGCGGCGGCCTTGGCGGCAAGGGCTTCCCGGGAGGCAAGCTTCGCCTGCCTGGCCCGGTAAAGGGCCAGGAGCTGGTGGAGCAGCTTCTCCTCCTCGGGCCCTTCACTCCCGCCGGGCGCCTCGACGATCTTCAGGCCCGCGGAGGCGAGGACCTCCCCGTCAAACGCCTCGCCCTCCGCGGGAGCTCGCGACGAAGACCCCCAAGGCATCTGGATGAAGACGCCGTTGGGGGCCTCAAGGTAGTAACCCTGCTCCTTGCCGGCGGAGGGGTCGGCGGCCGGCGCAGCACTTGATGCTCCCGCCGCCTCCGGGTCGACGGTGCGGTCGCCGTCCCCCTCCCCGGCCGCTGCGTCTGCAGCCGGAGCGGTCTCCTGCGCGGTCGGCTCGGCGGCTCTCGCTGTGTCCTCGCGACGGGGACGCCGCCGCCGCCGCCCTGCGCGCCCTCCTCGTCCTCGATGTTGATGACTTCAGTCTCCATCGGCTCGGGAGGAGGAGGATCTAAGAAGAAGAAGAAAAAGAAGTTCAAGCAAAAATCCAAAAAGAGACGAAGCCAAGAAGACAAATTACAAGACATACCTTGGCGGACGTCCTCGGCGGCGGGCTCCCTCGCCGGGGAGCTCTGCCTTGGCGGAGTGGCCGCCCTCGCTGGGGAGCTCTGCCTTGGCGGGGTGGCCGCCCTCGCCGGGCTGCTCGCCCTTGGCGGGGTACTCTGCCTTGGCGGAGTACCCGCCCTTGGCAGAGCACTCTCCCTTGCCGGAGAGTTCGGCCTTGGCGGGGACGGCGGGGCCTGCGGCTCCTCGATGACGGTCTCCGGGCGCTCTTCCCGCTGTGGCTCCACCTCTGCGCAAGTCAAGACAAGAAACATCAAGATGTTAAAAGAAGACAAAATCCGTAAGCGCATCCCGACAAGCGGAAGGATGGACCCCAGACTTACGCTGGGGGCTGCGCTGGGGGCTGCTCCTCGGAGCAGCGCTTGGGTCCGGCAGGGTTGGCTCCGGCACATCCCCTGTTGCCGCGGTGGCCGAGTCTTCCGCGACCCCGACCACAGGCGCCTTGGCCTTCTTCGCCGCGCGCTGAACCAAGGTCCTGAAATCAAAGCAACAGACAAAGTCAGCATCAACAATAATCAAGACAAAACTCGAGAAGGTGTAAGATCTTGGATCCTTACTCCTGATCCTCCTCGTCGTCCTCGCTCAAGGCGGAGAAGTCGTACTCCACCGGGGGCGCGTCGGCGCGAGGAGCGGAAGATGAAGATTCCCTCGGACGCTTGGCGATCCCAGGGGCTGGGGGCTGCGAAGACCCAGCCCCTGTGGTAGCCGGAGCCCGGGGAGCAGGCGGAGCCGCTGCTCCGCTCCGAGAAGACCCCTGTCGGCTCGGCGCCGGCCTGCGAGGCGCCTCCGTCGTGGCCCGCGCGCGGGCCGCCTCTGCTGTGGCTGGTGCGCCGGTCGCCCTTGGCGCGGCTTGGCTCCCCCGAGGAGCTGCCCGGCGAGCTGGTTGTTGCCGGAGCGCTTGCGCCCTCTCTCCCGTCGCCGTCTTGCGGAGACGCTTCGGTGGAGACTGCCTCGGGCTTGCCGGGGGCGGGGAGCTCTCCGACGAGGAGAGGTCGTCGGCGTAGAGCTCCGTAGATCCGCCGGAGTCCTCGGCCTCCTCCTCCTCCTCTTCCCCGGCCGGCTCACTGGGCCCAGCGCCCTGCGCTGCGGCCTCTTTTCCCTTGGCGCCTCCGCTCCTCGCGGCGCCTCTGTTCCCTCCGGCGGCACCCTCCATTGCCGCGGCCTCGGCCACGATTCCGTGGATCCCGGAGTGCCTCAGGGAGGGGACCCCGGCGAGCGCGTCGGGGGGGAGCTGCAGCAGTCTGCGGATCTCCGCCTCCTCCGCCTGGCAGGACGCGTCCGCAGCCTCCGCCTCGTCAGGCGTATACCCGAAATCTCCTGCCGCTGCGGCTGCAGCGGCCTCTTCAGCCCGAGAAGCCATATAGGCAATCTCCTGGTCGGTGGTGTCCCGCGTGTGCTCCTTGATATCATTCTTGTTCTTCGCCACCTCCACGAGGTTGTCGTAGAAGTTGAGGACGTCGATGGGCTTGGGCGCAATCCACGTGCGGTCCACGCCGTGCGAATCGCATGCGGGCATCATGGCGAGGAGACGATCCCGGACTGTGCTGATGCAGAGCGGCACCACTCCCCGGGGAGCTCGGAACCACTCAGGGTGTGCCGGGTCGTACTTGAAGAGTTCCCGGACCATCCCCTTCAGCTCCAGCGTCGTGAAGTTGAAGTTTAGCCCGGGGCGCAGCCTCATTATATCCGCCGGGCCGCCGTACTCCCAGGCCGGCCTTTTCCTGTCTTGGAGAGGGGCGATGCGGCGGCGGAGGAAGTCTGCGCCTACCTCTACAACGGACAGCTGTGCCACCCGAAGACGAAGAATCCGGACAAGGGCGATGTCGAGCTTGATGTCGTCCGAGTCTAGCTCGCTCCAGTCCCTGCCGCGCACGATGGGCGTTGTGCGCGGCGCGGTGAAAGCTTGCGGCTGGTCTTCGACGACCCAGCACCACTCCGCGCGCCATTCCTCCCACTTGCCGCGGAGCTCCCCCGGCAAGTAGGACCCCTTCTTGTTCAAACGGAAAACCCAAGAAATTCCTCCGGAGAGGGGGGCGTCGGCCTCTGCTCTAGGAGTGAAAAAGTGCCTAAACAACGCTACGTTGGGCTGTATCCCTATGAAGTTTTCGCACATGTGTGCGAAAACCGCCATGGTGAGGATGGCGTTGGGGGTGAAGTCAAGGAGGTGGAGGCCGTAGGTGTGCATGACATCGCAGAAGAAATTTGAGAAAGGAGGGCAAAGACCGCAGTGAAAGAAAGCTGCGAAGAAGTAGTACCCGCCGGGGTAGTTGTCCTTGGCGGCGGCCGGATATGCTCGCGTGCGGGGGTGCGCCTTGGTTTCCTTGGCCCAGAACAAGTAGTACTTGTTCCAGAGCTCCCGCGCGTCGAGCCTCGACGGGAAGACGAGATGCTGCTTCCGATACGCGGCGAGCTTCGCCGCTTGCTCCGACTTCTCCCTCTTGGTCTTCTCCGCCTTCGCCTTGTCGGTCTTCGGGGCCATGGCGGACGCGGCGGAAGAAGGGGGGCGAAGAACTCAGCGACGCCGGAGATGCAGACGGCGGCGGCGGAGGTGTGGAAGCGGAACGCAAGAGAGATCTCTGGAGGAAGAAGGAGACGATGCAATGAAAGCGCAAGGAGGGGAACCGCTCCTGCTTCCTCTGCTTTTATGGGGAAGTGGGGGGCGTTTCGCCCTTTCCATTAAGAGATCGTGGGCACGTCCCATCCCACGACGCCGCAATCGACGCGTGCCGTTACGGGGGGATGCGGCGGATACGGAAGTGGATTCGGCGTGCCGCGGGCCGCGTGTGCCCGTGCACTGTTTTGGGCCTGGCCCAACAGCGCTCGGCACCGTGTGTGGCCCAGGCCCGGGGGCTCCTGTCGGTGTACTAAGGTAGGGGTACCTCAGTACCCCAACTTGTGCACGGGCAGTTGCAGCCTCCCGCGGCTGGGTTTACCGCGTGCTCGCCGGAGACCTTCCTGCTCCTTATTAAACCATTCAAAAACAAAGTATACAAGAAAGAAGACCGAGACCCCGGCAAGAGGAGCTTGCCGGGAAGGCCGTACTAGGCTCAAGATTACATCGTTCGCGCAAGGCCCTGGCAAGAGGAGCTTGCCAGGAAGAATAGAGGATTTCATCATAGAAGACCCGGCGAGGGCCCGGGGAGCGGCAAGCTCCCGGGCCCGGCAAGATCAAGACCCCGGCAAGGTGCTTGCCGGGAAGGTTGCGCTGTGTGCCCGCGCTCCAGCTCACCGGCCCACGCGTCGCCCTGGGGCCTATCCAGGGACGCGTGGCGGACGGCTGTGCAGCCTGGGGGACACGGTGGCGCTCCACGGTGGTGGATCCATCGCCGTGGCAGACGGAGACGCAAGGGCGGGAGCTTTCGGGGTCGACGGCGACGGGCATTAAATGCCCTTGTCCCCCACTGTCAAAGTAGGTAGCGACCACTGTTCTGCACTGTAGCTCCACTGTTCCCGCACTGTTACAACTACCACCTCTTTTACGTTTTTACCCCTTTCTCCTACGTTGACACCTGTCGGTGACCCCTTACACTATAAAAGGAGGCCCATGCACAACGTGGAGGGGGTTCGGAACCTAGATCACTCATACGCTCGGTGTAGCTGCTTCTTCAAGCTCCCGAGCTCTCCAAACTTAATACACAACCAAGCAGGAGTAGGGTTTTACGCGTCTACCGCGGCCCGAACCTGGGTAAAACTGCCCGCGTGCTCGCCACGATCTGCTCTTCGTGCTCCCTCCGCCCTCGTACCGCACAGACAAGGGGCTCCGGTCCCATAGGTGTTCGTGGCGGACAGTTTCCCCCGACATGATTATATTATGTCGCATATTTTTTTTTATATTTCAAAACATTAGATTATTTGTTTACCATTCACGTAGCAACGCGCGGAGTATCATCTAGTTTACAATATTTGTGCGTCCCAGTCTCAATCAAGTTGGAGCTGCCTCCAGACAGGACAAGCAAATGTTAGCGCCTTAATGCATCAATCAAGGAGGAATCTTATTTACCAAGTTTTCTAACACAGATGACATATTTTATGCGAGTCTCTAGGCCTCAACAGCTGGCCCTTGGCAGACTCATATGGAGAATGGTATATATCATATGATCGACACTAGTTGACCTTGAAATCGCTTAGTGCAGAATGCACGTTAGTTGCTTCTTTGCTTCTGCCAACAATAATTGGTCTAAAAAACTATGGTTCGGTGAATTTCTCCTTTAACAGATACAGGAGTGCGTGTCCTCACAACGATTTCACCGTCTGATCTTGTCCTGTTTGGTCACTATACTTTAGTTTACTGATTTTATCTATCTATCAGACCACGCCGTGTGACAACGCAAGTTTTCATCCCGACTCTGACCACCCCGCAGGGCTCTTTCCATTTCCAGGCTGACAAGCAAGAAATCCTCCTTGATCACTTCCGGAACACCTTTGGCTCGCGCAAACCGGCCTCTTGCGCCTTCGACTAGTAATCTATGGGTATCCCAAGTTCTGATCTCTCTGGCCTGGACATGCCATTCACCGAGGATGAGCTGAAAGTTGTTGTTTCTAACCTGCCAGGAGGCAATGCTCCGGTCCTAACGGATTCCATGTTGATTTCTTCAAGAACTGCTAGGACATTGTCAAAGGAGATCTCATGAAGCCCTGCCTCCAGACAAGACAACACTACTAGAAAATCGCTAGTTGCCGACAACCACCCTCAGCATTGATGGAGGTAAGCCATCGGCAAATAAAAGCCATCGGCTTACCTCAATTTATGCCGACGGTGGCCAACAGCATAACTTTGGCCGTCGGCAACTGGCTCCCTGGTCGTCCACATAACTTTAGTCGTCGGCATACAGTGCCACGTGGCCCTTGGACATAACTGATTATGGAACGCGCAGGTTTTGCTTTTTTTTTTGAATTGTTTATATCAATTTCAAAATGTGATCAAAAAGTGGGGCATGGTTGGTGATATCTAGAGGTGGAATCCTGTAAAACTCCTGGTGGATCTATGATGAAATGACTACTTTTGTACCTTGAAATGATTTTTAGAAAAAATAAAAAGCAAACTATCAAGCACATGTAGTTCTAATTTGAGCCCGTTCCTACTCAATCAGTGGAAATTTCTCTTTTTGAGGAGAGGTGTATAAAAATCATTTGACATGCAAACGTTTGGTCAATTGTTCATAAAATATGATCTATTAATTTTGAAAAATGGTATTCTTAAAATTCATATCGAATTTTTGATAGGTCCTTCGCAAAAAAAAAAAACCTACATTCGACACTCGAAAAATGAAAAATGGTTTTTTCGTGCAACAGAAATGAAAACATTTTTCGGCAAATTTGTTGGCCATTCCAATATGCACGCTTTTGCAAAATATGAGATCTTTTGGGAAAACTATCCTTTGAAACTAGCAATAACATTGGTCATTTGGCTTGAAAGCCATGAATCTTCATACTCGATAGCTCATTTTGTGAAGACTTTTTAAAGATATTTTCCTTATTCAAAGTTTGTTATTTTATATGGTTACTAGGACATAAATGATGATCAACGCGAAGGTTTTACATTTTTTTATTTTTTTTGAATTATTTATATCGATTCAAAATGCAATCAAAATGGGGGCCATGGTTGGTGATACTAGGGGTGGAATCATGTAAAACTCTTGGTAGATCTATGATGAAATGACTACTTGTGTGTACCTAGAAATGATTTTTATAAAAAATAAAAAACAAATATCAAGCATATGTAGTTCAAATTTGACCCCGCTCCTACTGAATCGGTGGAAATTTCTCTTTTTGAGAGAGGTGTATAAAAATCATTTGACATGCAAACATTTGGTCAATTGTTCATAAAATATGATCTAGTAATTTTTAAAAATGGTATGGTTCAAATTCATATGAAAATTTTGATAGGTCCTTCACAAAATTGCCCTACTTATGGCACTCGGAAAATAAAATAGGATTTTTTTGTGCAAAAAAGTTGATAAATTCCTTTGGCAAACTTTTTGCCTACTGCAGTATATATGTACACATTTGAAAAATAGAATTTGCAAATTTTTTGAAAAAAATAATCTGTTTCCTTTGTCTAAGTGTCAATTTTTGTTTCATTTAAAAAAATTTGGAATGTATTAAGAAAATTGTGGTATTTCAAGTTTACAATTTTTTGTGACAACTATTACACATATAATGCCTCTGTGTAAAAGGATTTGATTTTTTTTTTCATTTTCTTTGTTTATTTTTAAAGTGCCTACAGAAGCACACAGTTGACAGCCTTCTCATCGGTGGAAAATTTGTGCCTTGGATCGATGACATGGCGCAGATCGATCCATCCACATCTATCCCCCCCCCCCACCACCACATCTATCCATCCACATGGCGCAAGTTTTCTGACACGGATGGCATATTGTATACAAGTCCCTAGGCCTCATTAGCCGGCTCTTGCCAGACCCATGTGGATAATGTATATCATATGCTAGACACTAGTTGACCTCGAGATCGCTTTGTGCATGTTAGTTGCTTCTTTTCTTGTGACAACAATTATTGATCGAAAAACTGTGCTGTAAACATGGTAACATGGGGTGTTACAGGGTGTTTGGTGAATTTCTCCTTTAACTGATGCAAGAGTGCCCTGCCTCACAATGATTTCACCCTTTGATCTGTCCTGTTTGGTCACTCTACCTCAGTTTAATGATTTTATTTGTCTATCAGACTAGTCCATGGCCATTTGATTGGAAGCACCCACATCTTTCAATCCGCTAGCAAAATTTGACCGCGTGAGTCAATTTGCTTGGAGGATGTTGAATTAATTGTGATGAATTTCTTTGCTAACAAATTTTCCGCCAAATCACTACTGAAAAAGCTCGTACACTGAGTACTGTGATATATTGAAAGGAACTTCTTTTCTTGAAACCTTATACGAATTTAGAAAAAGAACCATTTGCAACTAAAGTTGGCAGAAAAAGTACCGGTGCATGCCTTGGCTTTGCGTGGGGCCACTTGCTCAGAGGTACATCAAGGGCTATATATACCCCAGACCGCCGGGAGCCATAACAGCCATGGATCATCTCCTCTTTTTCTCATTCAAATCAGTCATGCATTCAAAATCCGCTTTCCTTCTGATCGTGGTGGCAGTTAGCACCACGGCCATGGTGCACGGCCACCCTGCCGCTAGCACTCCGGCGGCACGGTTCTGGGAGCAGGCCCTCCCCGGCACGCCTATGCCGGAGGTGCTAGCTGATATGGTTCAGAAAGGTAATCTTTGCTTACATGTTTAATTATATGTTTGGTACATAAATACCTAAAAGGTTTTCCTTATATATAATTACTAGCAAAAATACCCGTATGTGGTCACAGAATTTACACCCTGGGACGTCTGTTCTAATATCATGCTGCTCGGCTGTGCTGGCTTAACTTATCTGCAGCTGCTTCAGACATCATCAGAGTTACAATATGACTTGCTCCTTGCTGCAAAGCTGCCGCTCTTAATTTATTAAAGCTCGTTGTGCAAATTTAGGTTTTCATACAACTAATCTTGGAAATATTGGAGGATGGGTGGTGTTCTGCATGCTCCCAATTTTTTTATTTATTTTTTGGCAAGCTTCAGAAGCAGTTTTCTAGCACTCATTTTTCAAGTTCGGTTGGAAATGATCTAACTCGTGTGAGCATCGATCGTAAGTAACGGGACAATAAATTAGTTAGAACTGTAATCTCTAATTTATCATGTACTTCTTCCTCTATTCCAAACTGTAAGCAAGAATCTTAGAGAGTCAAAGAATTTTAAGTTTGACAAAAATTATACAAATATTTGTGACATCAAATAAGTATATTATGAAAATATAATTAATGAAGAATCTAATAATACTTAGCTGACATCATTTATGTTATTATCTTGTCATATAAATTTGGTCAAACTTGAGAAGCTTTGACTCTTCAAGATTCTTGGAATGAGTTACAATTACTACAATTAGTAAACTGACTAGAACTCTTATACTTTATAAAGAAATTAGAACTGTAAAATTCAATTCATCATGTACTACTACTCTTAGTAAAATCGGCTAGAACTTCTATACTATGGAGAGTGAAGGGACACATAGGAAGAGAGCCTAATGGACCAAAATTCAGAGGAATAAATTTTCGCCCTTTAATATTAGGGAACGTATCTGGTGCAAACCAACCTCTCCGTGCGACCGTGCAAACTTCTAATCGGAGCTACAGGATGTTGATCAAGTGGGCGCATGGGGAATGGGAGGGGGGATGCAGATTTGTTGCTTTAATATTATGTATGTATAGATAGAGTTTGCATGGATATAAACATTGACTTAATACTAGTGTCGAAAAAGTTCTTATATTATGGGACGGAGGGAGTAGTATGTATATATAGAGTATGCATGAATATAAACATTGACTTTGTGTTGTCGTGCAGGAATCGACCAGTCACCGCTTGTCGAGCACTACTCTGCACAGCCCAGTATCGGCATGTGCACACTCATCAACACTATCTGTGACGCGCGAACGGTGGCGGAGACCGGCATCTTCTTCCACGAGGCCGAGCTACATCCGGGCAGCACCATGACCCTGTCTTTCCCAGCGGAGGCGGAGACAGCCTTCCTCCCGCACGACGTTGCCGGCAAGGTCCCCTTGGAGAACCTAAGCGACGTCCTCTCCACGTTCCACATCTCACCAGGCTCCGCTGAGGCGGCGCAAGTGAAGGACACCGTGCGCAAGTGCCAGCAGCCGCCAATCGCCGGTGAGATGAAAGCCTGCACCATGTCGCTAGAGAGCACTGTAAAGGCCGCCATGGAGATGCTCGGCACCACCATCCAGCAGGGTGCTGGTGGTGGTGACGTGTGGGCGGCCACGTCGACGCTCCCCCGCGGTGGCCTGCTACCATGCCGGGAGTACATTGTCGAGGAGGTCACCAAGCTAGACGGCACTGCCTACGTGGCCTGCCACAAGGTGCCGTTCCCATACGCCGTCTTCCATTGTCACATCGCGCCTACGGGGTATACAGCTTACAAGGTCACCCTCCACGGCCGCGGCGACGATGAGGGCCCGGTGGTTTCCTTGCTGGCGTTCTGCCATTTCGACACCTCCCGCTGGAATCCGGCACACCCGGCGTTCCAGATACTCAAGGCCCACCCTGGTGCCCGAACGTCGGTGTGCCACTTCATGTCGTATGGCAATCTCGCGTTCGTCAAGAAGGCACGCACAGCCTAGCTTGCTACTGCATCCTTCGTTGCGCGCTACATACGCCAGTGTCGTGCTCTGGATATCAACGTGGCGCTCTTTTTTCATATATGCACCGTAAATGTGTAAACGTGGGCATGCATCCGTTCTACTCCTAGCTTGGACGGCGTCTTCTATATAGAGAATAAGAATAATAATGGCAGACATATATAGTCCTAGCTTTGGCATCAGAAGAATATATAAGGGTGTAGCAATGGTACGGTGTGTGTGTCCAGGTTTGTTGGTGAGTGGGGGCTCCGATCCTACATATTGCTAGCTAGTGCTGGTACATGTCCTTGTTACTGCTGCATATGAAACTTGTGTGATTGGTGCTGTGTGGCCTAGTTAGCGTCGGATATACTGTATTATCGTGTTATGTGTATGAATAAATATGTTTAAGTATGTAGGGCAGTTTGGGACACCTAGGTGCCCAGGCTCCTTGCCTTTCCACCATTCGATTGCATTAGAGGTAAATCCATCACATATTACTGATTTGAAAATAAGTATATAATTTGGAAACATTTTTAAAGGTAATCATAAATGGATACCATTAAATATGGTCCAACACGCCATGCATGTTAACACTTTTTTAGCAAGCAAAAAAATACACATGCATGTCAACCTTCCTTGTTCAGAGACGCTAGTAATACAAATTGGAGAGAGAAAATGTTCTTGGGTATACGTACATTTTTTTCATATTTGTAGGATCTGAGGTATGTTGCATGGTTGACTGGACACATACAACATTTGTATGATCTGATCTGGCGTAGTATTTTCTTTCCTGCGATTTTATCACTTCGGGTATTAGATACGTATGAATGTCATATTTCACGTACCGAGGTATATACAAAACCAGATTTTTAATTTCTACATGTTGACGAGATACCTACAATATTTTCCTACCTTTTTCACGTAGGTATATACACGCGCATACACATTGGATATACTGTTTTATTTTTAAGTTTGCTGGGCATATACAAGCAGATTTGTGAGTATGTCGTATATCCTAATAAAGGTAACAAAACATGTGTGGGTATCAGCTTGCGCCGTACATTCCTAATAAAAGTATACAAAAACTAGGATCACATTTTACATCATTTGTTTCACCTTAATAGGTATAGGGAAATTAGTCGTGAAAAAGTGTCACCCGACATTTTTTTACTATAGATACGTTGCAAAGTAAAACATTAGAAAAATACATAATAATATCCTAATTATACATTAAAAAATTGGACGATGTTTTGTATTATTTGATTGTATTTGATATCTTCAAAAATTAGAGGGTATATACATATTCTTTTCATTTCATTCCATACATGCATACCCTTGGGCATCTCAGTACATAGATGCATACGTTACCAAAAATATCAGGGTATATACATTGCGTCTTGTTAGCAGGTATTTGATACCTCGGGCATGTGTCAATGATTTGAACTGCATACACCATTTAAGTGTATATATACCAGATTTACATACATACTCATGATATTTTTGAGGTATCTACATACTCATGATATCTCTGGATATATTCATTAATCATTACGTCTTGTTAGTAGGTATTTGAGATACCCGAGGTATATCCATAATATTTATTCAGTATAATACATCGGGTATGTGTATATTCTTAGTACATATAATCCAAGGGTATATGTATAATTTTCATCAAACAATACTTATGACATCTGTATGTTTTTATTAGATGTAATAACCCGCGCATGTGTATATTTTCATTAGGTATAATACATGAACATAATATTTGGAAAGGGATTATTGCTAGGAAATCAACATAATATCTTTTTGGAAAGCAATTATTGACAGCAGTGCATGCAAATGTCAAATGGAAAGCTACAGTTTCATTGATTGCACGCCATCGGACGAGACTTGCCTGCTCTCCTCGTGTGTGCCCATCCGTGCTCCCGCGTACGTGGCTTGATTTGATTGGAACAAAATTAGGCCCGGCCCCACCCCCTTAAAATCAGGGGGGTGATGATTAGATTAGAAAGGAAAAAGGGAAAATGACAGCCGTAGGATGAAGTGGGAGCACGGATGGGAGCATGGGGAGGGAGCAGGCAAGTTTTGTCCCACGCCATCCACAAATAAAAATGGCTTGCCATAAACGGCCTAGGTGCCCGTGCACCTAGGTGCCCCAAACATTTTACCTATATATATTATTTATTCTAAAATCAATTGTCGAATAATATTCTACAATGAATTTACTCCGATAAGGCAACTTCTAAGGAAAAAAAACTAAACATGAAAAATTTTACCCACCCCATGTACCAGTCCCATCCTAGCTCTCTCTCTCTCTCCCCTTCCCGATCCCATACTTTCCCACAACCGACCGCCATGGCCTCCTCCTCCTCCCAGCGCCGCCCCCCTCGACAGGCCTCGTCCCGCGCCAGCGGCCGGCCTCCACGGCCTCCTCCTCCCCGTGTCGCCCCCCTCAACGGCACCTCCACGGCCTCCTCCCCGTGTCGGTTGTCGGCCGCCACGGCCTCTCCTCCCCATGCCTCCCCCTCCATGGCCTCCTTAACGGCCTCCTCCCCGGGTCAGCGGCCGGCCGCCATGGCCTCCTCCTCCCCGCGTCGCTCCCC
>LR738710.1:699405-722177 GCA_902687465.1 Secale cereale | reverse complement strand
CGCCGGACTCCTCCCCGGGTCAGAGGCCCGCCGCCATGGCCTCCTCCTCCCCGAGCCGCCCCCCTCCATGACCCCTTTCTCGCGCCAGTTGCCGGCCGCCATGGAGTACTCCTCCCCACGCCGACCTCCTCCCACTGTTCAAAAAACACTTTGTGAAGGAAGTACCACTTTGGCATGTCCAAATGGTATCCATTTTCTACAGTGCTTTCCTATGCCCAAATAACTATCCTCCACCAAATGCCAGCTCAATCCATTCATTATTTTGAGCCCATCTTCAACATTCGTATTTATGTCCAGTGTGGTACTTTGCAAAGCAAGTACCACCTAGACTCCTCCTTTTGAGCTGAAAATTTGTGAAGACGGTCTTCTTACTAACTGATCATCCTCAACCAAAACTCACGCCCATTAGCCATGTGCATTTTCCGTACCGCTAATCAAACACTTGGCTGCTAATTCATGTTTGAGCATCGATCGGTCTCCTCGTGAGAATCTTATGTTGTAATTTTCTTCCTAGCACATACCTGGGGAGTGGCCAACCCACTAGACATGCCTAGGCCGCCCAAAACACATGGCAACGCCACAGTCACGCGGTGACCACGCAGCGGGCATGCGAGTTTACGCGCTCTAGAGTTGGGGCCCTCGACCACCGCCCAAACCTCGACGTATCGCCACCAAACCATGTATTTATGATTAAATAGGTACTTATGTACCTAGAAATGATTTTTGGAAAAAATAAATAGCAAACTATGAGGCAGCCGCAGTTCAAATTTGACCCGCTTCCAGCTGAATCGGCGGAAATTTGTCTTTTTCACGAGAGGTGGATCAAAATTTTTTACACCCAACCATTTTGTCAATTGTGCATTAAATATGTCCTAGTATTTTAGAAAATTGATTTGGTCAAATTTTGCAACAATTATTTGGGAGGTCCTTCACAAAAAAACCTCCTTTTGGGCACTCCAAAAATGGAAAATGAATTTTTCGTCCAAAGAAAATGAAAACTTCCTTAGGCAACATTGTTTGCCATTCCAAGATGCACCCTTGTGCACAATATGATATCATTTGAACAAACTATGCCATGAATGTGGCCATAGGATTGATCATTTGGCTTGAAAGCCATGAATCTTCACGCATGATAGCTCATTTCTGAGAACACTTTTTTAATAGAATTTCTGTATTACAAGTTTATTATTTTTCCTGGTAACTTGGTCATATGTAATGACACAATGCGAAGGTGTTCCAATTTTTTGATTTTTTTTGAATTTTTTATGCCCGTTTCAAAATGCGGTCAAAACGGCGGGAATGACCGTTCCTAGCTAGTGGTTGAATCTTGGATTTTTTTTGGTGTTTCTCTGATTAAATAGATACTTATGTACCTACAAATGATTTTTGGAAAAAATAAAAAGCAAACTACGAGGCAGCTACAGTTCAAATTTGACCCGCTTCCTGCTGAATCGGCGGAAATTTGTCTTTTTCACGAGAGGTGGATCAAAACTTTTTACACCCAACCATTTGGTCAATTGTGCATTAAATATGGCCTAGTATTTTATAAAAATGATTTGGTCCAATTTTGAAACAATTATTTGGGAGGTCCTTTACAAAAAAACCTCCTTTTGGGCACTCGAAAAATGGAAAATGAATTTTTCGTCCAAAGAAAATGAAAACTTCCTTAGGCAATATTGTTTGCCATTCCAAGATGCACCCTTGTGCACAATATGAGATCATTTGAACAAACTATGCCATGAATGTGGCCATAGGATTGATCATTTGGCTTCAAAGCCATGAATCTTCACGCATGATAGCTCATTTCTGAGAACACTTTTTTAATAGAATTGCCGTATTACAAGTTTATTATTTCTCCTGGTAACTTGGTCATATATAATGACACAATGCGAAGGTGTTCCAATTTTTTGATTTTTTTTGAATTTTTTATGCCCGTTTCAAAATGCGGTCAAAACGGCGGGAATGACCGTTCCTAGCTAGTGGTTGAATCTTGGAATTTTTTTGGTGTTTCTCTGATTAAATAGATACTTATGTACCTACAAATGATTTTTGTAAAAAATAAAGAGCAAACTACAAGGTAGCTACAGTTCAAATTTGACCCACTTCCAGCTGAATCGGCCGAAATTTGTCTTTTTCACGAGAGGTGGATCAAAACTTTTGACACACAACCAGTTTGTCAATCGTGCATTAAATATGGCCTAGTATTTTAGAAAATTGATTTGGTACAATTTTGCAACAAATATATGGTAGGTCCTTCACAAAAAAAACTCATTTTGGGCATTTGGAAAATGGAAAATTGTATTTTCATGCAAAAGAAATAAAAACTCCCTTTGTCAATGTTATTTGCCAATCTATGATGTAAAATTGTGCAAAATATGACATCATTTGAACAAATATTTGATAGGTCTTTCACAAAAAAACGCATTTTGAGCATTGAAATATGAAATGAAAAATTTGTATGTAATCAATCATGACCAATTTATATGGTCAAAAAATCTTCAAATTGTTTAGTGCGCTCTGATTGGTCCATAGGCATATCACGCGGATCATGCATCAACCACCGTCGGATGCTTCTGGATCCAACGGCAGCCCTCACCCTCCTCACCCTCTCACCCAAACCCTAACTTCCCCGATCCACTCCTCTCCCCCGATCCACTCTCCCCCTCTCGCCCCACAGCCGCCACCCCTCAACCCTCTCGCTCCTCCTCTGTCTCCATCTCTCGATCCCCAACCACCCAGCCGCCGCCGCCACCGTCCTCCGTCCTCTCCCCCAACCCCGATCGCCGACAACCCCTCCCCTCCCCTTCTCTCCCACGGCCACGGTCGGATCCGCGCTCGTCCCTTCCAGATCGCAGCCACCACCTCCTCCCTTCCAGATCGCGGCTGCCACCTCCCTCCGGCGGAGCTCCCCGCCGTCCATGGCCTCCCCCATGCCCTCCTCTCTCCCTTCCCCTCCCTCGCGCCGCCACCACCACCACTCCTTCCGAGCGCATGCTGCCAATCGTCCTTCCTCTCCTCTCCTCCTATCGCGCCGCCATCCGAGCCCAACGACACCAAATCCGTGCGCAGTCCATCGTTCCGCACCTCCCGCAGCAGATCCAGCGCACTACCAAACCTCACAACTGGCGTCGCGGCCGGCTGGCTCGCTGGTGTGCGCGTGCTTCGATGCATGCCACTCCATCGAGCTAGGGTTTGCGGGATCCTTGAACGGCCGCCGTCCACCTCGCGCTGTAGGGGGGGGGGGGGTCCGTCGTCTCCTCGGAGGAGGGGACGGCCATGTTCGTCGTACTCCATCCTAGCAATCGATCCCGGTCATTGCTACTTCACCAGCCTCCTCCTCTGGCATCTCGGCAAGGGCGCCCGACGCCGGGCAGGCCATCGACGCGCTGGACCTCAAGGTCGGTCGTGTTGCTCCTTCTGCGTGTGTCCTTCCCCGACAACGTCCCCGACGTGCATCCAGCTGCTCCTTCCCCAGCCCTCCTCAACTTAGCTCCTGGTGAGATTCTGTAGGTGAGACAACTGACTCCATCTGGTAGAACTACTGCTGTAGTTTGGGTGTAGCCGCAACTGTTGTAGGTTGGGTGTATATAAGAACAACATCTGAAGATTGTTTGATGTTTAGGGTTTCATCTGTATTTTACTTGTTGCTATATGAATTCTTGTTAAGGTAATCACTAGGCGTATGGTAGTTTTGCCTGGCTTTCACTATGTTGTGGACATTAATCTTGCCAGGGCTCTTTCAGTTATGTCCTGTTAGAAGAACATGGAAAATTCAGTTATGTCCTGTTAGGGGGACAAGCAAGTGTTCGGTGAGTCACTTAACTGATGGAATAAGGTGTCTATACAAATGCCCAAAAATTCTGTAGAAAAGTAGAAATAGAGCTCGGCAAAGCTTGACTTCTATAGTTCAATGCATGAGGCCATCAAGGCACGATTCAGTCAACAAGTTTTCGAAATACAAATTTTGTGCCCTGTACATGACAAGCATGATGCTTATAGCAATTGTCCCTTCCATGAGCGTTGTTGTTTTACAAGCACTTGTCGTTGTGGTCTGCAGATCCTAGAGTGGCTTGAACTGCCGGATGCTTCAGCTTGCTTCTGCTTTGAATATTGTGGTCTGCATGCTTTAGTCACTGTGCCCTTAGTTCTTTTTTGTAGGGAGCTATGCTTATCATCAGAAACTCTTGGTGATGATGTTATTCTCTTTTGGTTCATGAGTTGCAATTATATACCACCATAGAATTCTACACCATGTGGTGGACTTAAGTATCTTAGTGACTTCATTTGATGTGTGTATTTATGTTAATTTTAAGCTTCTGTTGCTATGAAAATGTACCTCACTGACCGTCTGTCTTTTTATTGTGTACTTCTTGCATGAGGAGGTGACTAGTGATGCGGCGCGCCAAGCAGCAGTAGAGGAAGGCGGTCTCCTGCTCGAGGAGGCGGAGGAGTAGGAGTGTGCCTAGCTAGCAGACATGTTCTGCTCGTCGGGGAGGGACGGGAGGGGTCTGCTCCTCTTCTTCCATTGCAACCGCGACAGGTAGCTCCTCCATCTCCTTCCCCCTCTTCATGTGCTCACTACTTCTGCTGCTAAGTTGACGAATATGTGATGCCTCCGAGGGCACCAATGTGGTTCGTCCCTGCCCTTACCTAGACAACCTAAGTAGGTACCTGTAGAAAGAACTAGTCCTTGTGGATCTGTCTTTCTCAAGTAGTACTAGCCTGCATATGTGTTGGTTTGATTTCGAGCCTGTAGCATGAACTCATTGTATTGGTCTCTAGTCTGTTCATATTTGCATATTGATCACCATGTTGTTATAGTTAGTTTAGATGCTACCTCGCCGGATAAATCTCATGATATTTCTCGATTGTACTATTACTAACTGAAGTTTGTAGTATCCTGCAATTGTTAGTTCGATTGGTAAACTTCATGAATTATCTGTCATCATCTAGTTTAGAGATGTATAATATGCTCTAGTCTTGTTAGCAAATTGGAGAGGCAAAAAGTTGTTGGGTCGAACTGGCGTGTTGCTCTTTGATGTACTAACTTGTGTTGCCTGCTGAGTGTTGACGGTGTTTCAGGGGATTGATTAATATCTCGCCGGTTGTTTTTTGCTTTTTCAGGGGATTAATCCAGATCCTCGGGGTCGTCCGCGGCAGCGGCGGCGACGGCGGGCGCTTCTCGCGGCGGCCGCTGGCTTGGGCCGCGCCCGCGTCAGCGGCGGCGGTAGGTGGCCGTGGGCGTCCGCCGACTCGTCGCCAACACCAACTAGTCAACCACTACTGTCCCACGACAGGCGGCGCTTCCGTGCAGCGAGGTTTCCTCTGTCACACTCTCCAATCTGAATGCCCAGCAACTTTTGAAAATGCCCAGCAACTTTCAAGCAGGAATTTAAATGGCTCATCCACACAGCTAGGAGGAACAAATACTCTTCATTTGAGGCATAATAGTCTAGCTTTTAGTTTTTTGTACATACTTTTGAAAATTATTACAATGGTAAAAATACATCTGCAGTGGTATAAACTGGACACCATGTTCCTGTTTAAATGCATAAGGAATAATTTGTTTCATCATGTCCTGGTTTACCCATGTCATATTTGTTGCTTCCGGAACTCTTTGTTGTTTGCTGCCATTTTGTTAGTCTGCTTAGTATGTTTGCTCCCCCGCACTGTCTAGAGTCGTCAAGCACCAGAGCGACGCTGTTTGTGAAATGTCAGTACTTGCGTAATCTGACTAGATTATGATTTGGGTGGTTCTGTTTTGGTAGGACTTTTTAGATGTATTCTTTCTTTCGTAGCAAGTTGGTGGTATGTAAGTACTCGGTAGTATGTCTCTTTCCTGTAGTGGAGCTTATAAAGTGATTCTTGCATACTTTGTTTGCACTATTCTCTTGCTTGCACTGCTTGTTTAACATTAAATGATCAAATGGAAATGAAAATGATCTTGGAGTAGTTTAGTGTAGGACTTGGAGTAGTACATGGAACTTTTTGATTTGCTGCTGGTAATTACTAGTATTAGAGTGCCGCTGGTTTATTAGGATGTGACTGAAACCATTGGATGTCCTTCCTGGACATGTTATCCAAAATTGGTACTTGTTCCATTTTTTGTTTCCTTGCTGGACATGTTATGGTTCAAGTGTCGATGATGTCTAGTACGGAGTAGTACTTTGCTAGCTATACACCTGCTGCTGATTGATGCTCTTGTGGTCTCCTGGAATCATATTATACTATGTGAAGATGCATCACAAACATATAGGTCTTTGAAGTTGGTCGAATCTGTTGCTTTATCATATATTTGGTCCATAAATCTACATTTCTATGAGATCTCTTTCAATATATAATTTTTCGATTGTCCAGGAATAATAGTGACTCTAATGCTGGTAGCCTATGTGTTCACTCTTTTACAGGAGCTCCAGGTCTACGATATTTGAAGTTTGAAGCCGTGTAGTGTAGCCCTACTCCGCAAGAGTTGTCTCTACGAAGTTTGAAGACGAGACTGTAAATATTGTAATATTGTAACAGTAGGCATATTGGGGTTGTAATAGACTGTACATATTGTAGTAGACTTAGTGTTATTTGATGAACTACATTTGTACTGTTTGGTCTGAAATATTGATTATGTATGTGATTTGAAAACGTGTGGAATGGAAACCTGACTTGTGGGACCCACTTATGAAAATAATCTGAGCAGTTTTGAAATTTCTGTCAAGTGGGCCCAATGTGTGAGATGATGACAAGTGGGACCCATCTGATTGGTGGGTCCAGCTCCAAAATATAATAGCCCAAATAATGTTAAAAGGCCACGGCCCAGAAATAAATAAAAAGCTGAATTGTTGGTCAAGGCCCAAGTAGCTTACAAAAACTAGCAGGAAAAAATATATATTAAAAAGGCCGAATTGTTGGGCTAGGCCCAAGTAGAAAACCGAATTGGACCGGCCTGAATCTTGTGCCACATCAGCTTGCCACGCTGGATGCCTACGTGGCCTGGGGAGGCTGCTAGTGACCAAAACACGACAGTAGGCATATTTTGGTCAAAAACGTTTATGACCTTCTCACAGAGAAGGTCGCTATAGTCAGTTTATGACGGTCAGCTTTTGACCTTATGTTTTTGGTCACAAAAAGGTCACAAATGGAAATTTGTGACCATTCAGTGACCAATAGTGGTGGTCACAAGTTGACATATTTCTTGTAGTGCGGAGGCGCCACTGCGTCGGCCGAAGTAGTGGGGCGAAACGCCAAGCCTGCAGCCCTCGAGTGGGGCCGGGGGCTGATGTCTACTACACAACCTTCTTCTTGTAGACGTTGTTGGGCCTCCAAGTGCAGAGGTTTGTAGGACAGTAGCAAATTTCCCTCAAGTGGATGACCTAAGGTTTATCAATCCGTGGGAGGCGTAGGATGAAGATGGTCTCTCTCAAACAACCCTGCAACCAAATAACAAAGAGTCTCTTGTGTCCCCAACACACCCAATACAATGGTAAATTGTATAGGTGCACTAGTTCGGCGAAGAGATGATGATACAAGTGTAATATGGATGGTAGATATAGGCTTTTGTAATAAGAAAGTATAAAAACAGCAAGGTAGCAAGTGGTAAACGTGAGCATAAACGGTGTTGCAATGATAGTAGGGAAGGCCTAGGGTTCATACTTTCACTAGTGCAAGTTCTCTCAACAAGGATAACATAATTGGATCATATTACTAGCCCTCAACATGCAACAAAGAGTCACTCCAAAGTAACTAATACCGGAGAACAAACGAAGAGATTATGGTAGGGTACGAAACCACCTCAAAGCTATTCTTTCTGATCGATCTATTTAAGAGTCCGTAGTAACGTTCAATCTATCATAAAGTTCGTACTAGAATAACACCTTAAGACACAAATCAATCAAAACCCTAATGTCACCTAGATACTCCATTGTCACCTCAAGTATCCGTGGGCATGATTATACGATATGCATCACACAATCTCAGAAACATCTATTCAACCAACACACAAAACTTCAAAGAGTGCCCTAAAGTTTCTACCGGAGAGTCAAGACGAAAACATGTGCCAACCCCTATGCATAGATTCCCAAGGTCACGGAACCCGGAAGTTGATCACCAAGACATACATCAAGTGTTCTCAAATATTTAAAGACTCAATCCGATAAGATAACTTCAAACGGAAAACTCAATCCATTACACGAGAGTAGAGGGGGAGAAGCATCATAAGATCCAACTAGAATAGCAAAGCTCGCGATACATCAAGATCGTACCATCTCAAGAACACGAGAGAGAGAGATCAAACACATAGCTACTTGTACATACCCTCAGTCCCGAGGGTGGACTACTCCCTCCTCAATATGAGCATGGAACAAGCAGAAATTATCGATACGTTTGGGACGTATCAACATCCCCATGTAAACAGTTTTTTAATGTTTTAACAAATTTTTGAAATTTGCAAGCATTTTAAAACTTTGTAAACATCTAAAAACAAGGAAAAAGACAAAACTTAAAAGGAAAGAAGAAAAAACCTAACAAAAAACCGGATTAGATCAAAATGAATTAACCGACGAAAGGAAATGCTAATGCTAGATGTGTTGGTCCGTGTGAGAACCGCCTTGTGCAGTTTCTTGACATGTGAACAAAACATGCTAGATGGATTTGAGCAAGTTCTCGTGGGCTAACATAACTAGAGCATAGCTAGTGGACCAGACATGAGCGACGTCCCCGCGTATGTAACAACGATGCGACAAATAGGATATCGGCACCAGCTCACCTGTACACCGAAAACCCACACCTCACTCGTATGCATGCATTCTTCACCACTGTAACTAGCCCTCTTGTTTTATGTTGCATCGGTCCACACCATACCATCATGTTGTCTCTGGTGAAAAAATGGTTCATCCAATATTTTTTCCTTCAAATTGATCGGCCTAGAAATCAAACAGCCACAACGTTTTACACACTATCCAGGTCTGCCTGAGTGGCAAGCCAGCTTCATCAGTTTGGACGGCAGCCCCAAGTGCACATTTCTATTTCAGATGAGGGGAGAATGCAAAAGAGAAGAAAACACAAAAACATCCTAGTTCCTAAGACATAGAATCCATTGGAGATCAGGAGCTGACGGTGTTCCTCGATAGATGCATTCGCCGGTAGCACTACTGCCAAGAAATTAATCGCCCTATCGATCAATTTTAGCTTCATCGAAGTATGGTTAAGTTTGAAAATGGTACAGGTGCAAATGACGTATCAGAAGGTATGCAATGCAACGCCGCCCCAGGCCATATATATCACCTTTTCTTTCGCAGTGAAGCGGAGGTACTTTGTAGAGAGGCATCTTTGTCACCATCGTTTTGGTACTATGTTTAACGGACCACTGATAAATTTGCTTCACTCTGAGTTATTGCAAGAACAACCACGAGCATCATCTTCATGCAAACACCTTCACAAGAAATAATTTCTTAATAACAAACAAAGCCGACAACTCTTGCTAATGCATTACAAGGCCTATAGAATGAACTCCAAACTTCTGGGGAAGAATCATACGAGAGCCTGACATAATCTTCCTCAAGTCAATATTGATGCTGACCTCAGTTCCTTATTACACTGTGCTTACAAAGAAATTCTTGCCACACCAGAGTTTGTGCAAAAAACCCTCCAAGTTATTCCCGACACAACCTGCGCAACTTTTTCCCCTCTCCGCCACCTCCGTCGACGGCCAACCACCTTGCAGGCCTTTACCGGCACCCCTACTTCCCCTCAATCGATTAACCCATCGATTCGCAGTCCCGTACCACAATCCGCTTAGAGGGGAGAGCAAGAGGCCGAAATTTTTTTAGCTTGCTTCCATGGCTTCATCTCAATCTGGCTCTCTACTTGATGCGCGGTAGCTGAGGCAGTCGGGTCCGCCCGTGCTCCATCCGATCAATTCCTCCTCCCGGAGGAGCTTCTGCAACTTCATCTTGGATTGTTTGTTCAGTTTAGAGAATAAGATACAGTAAAAGACTATGTTTTGGCGGATTTGTTCACTCTTTTGTGTTTAGTCGATGCCTCCTGATCAGCTGTGGCCACACACAAGAATTTCGTTTTCAGGTTTTAGTCGATGCCTCCTATTCAGTTTCAGTCCTTTATCCAAAAAAAAATCAGTTTCGGTCTAAGCAATAACATAACTTGTTTCTGGTGGGAGCAGAACAGACAGAGTACACAACCTGCATGCTATTGTAATCTTGATATTTTCTGTTAATTTAGCACTAAAATATTGTTTGTTTCTACAAGACAGAAAACACAACCTGTTTGTTCTTTGTCATCTCTTATTGTTTTTGTTAATTTGTTGGTCTAGTCAGTGGTAACAAATTGTACTCCCGAAGGTTGCACAACAGCCAACAGTTTGGGAGTAAGATTTATTTTACTGAATTTTTGTTCTAAGTGCAAATTTTCTGACTGAATCAGTTTTGGTGTCTATGTTTGCACAGGTTAGCATCACTACATGCTCTGTTTCTTTAGTCTAAATAAGGAAATTGGTGGCTATAGTTTACCAACTCAAAAGTTCCCTCGACTTTTACTTTGTGTGCTAGAAATTTCTAATCTCCATGAATGAGCTAGTGTCAACATGACTGAGGCATGAAATTCAAATCCATTGCATCGTCTTCTTGACCTTGTCCATCTCGAGGCATGAAATTCAAATCTATAGCTCCTCCATCTTGAGGCATGAAATTCAAATCTATGTCTCCTCCATCTTGAGGCATGAAATTCAAATCCATCTTGAGTTATCTGTAATCAATGTCAAAAGATGAATTTACATGAGTATACTTTGATTTTAGATAAATAAAAAAATATAGGGCTTCAAACATAGCTACAGTTAACAGTTTCTGAAAACCTGAATTTAACATTGTCTCTGAATTTACAAGTAAGGTAAACACAATTTGGTTAGCAGTAGGGTTTATGTCTTGGCTAGTCTACCCAATCTGTGCATTTTCTAAAATTTACACTGGAGAACAGGACACAAATATTCATATGCAGCCCTGTTTATAGATTACAGCCCTGTTCTCCATCCATAGCCATCAAGCATTTATATTTACAAGGTGCTGACCAGCATCAAGAATTTTCGGAAAGTACGGATTTTGCATATAAGCAAGTTCAGATTCTAAATTCACTTGCTCTGTTTACAACTGTTTACTTCCCCTGTAAGTTCAGGTTTCTGAAACACAAATGGCTAACAGGATAAGCTTGCCTGTCCATGGTGGCCACTCCATGTGCTGCTGGCCAACACAAATGGCTCATAATGTCTGCTGGCACAGAGCAATCAAGATTCCAACTATGTTGATATGCACCACTTATTTGAATTTACTTGTAGACTCTCTGATTTTCTTCCTTTTCATCAAAAATTTACATGAAGATATCTGAATATTTTCGAGGGACAAGTATCCTTCTTTAGCTATTCTGCTTGTAACTGGAAATCTAAACCAATTTTACAAGTTTCGGCACAAGTACGCAGTGCACCGCATCTAAAGATTACTTGCTGAATTCAACTTTTTTAGACAGTGTTCAGGGTTCAGACTACTCTTTTGTGATTATATTATGTCGCATAATTTTTTTTATATTTCAAAACATTAGATTATTTGTGGACCATTCACGTAGCAACGCGCGGAGTATCATCTAGTTTACAATATTTGTGCGTCCCAATCTCAATCAAGTTGGAGCTGCCTCCAGACAGGACAAGCAGAGGTTAGCGCCTTAATGCATCAATCAATGAGGAATCTTATTTACCAAGTTTTCTAACACAGATGACATATTTTATGCGAGTCTCTAGGCCTCAACAGCCGGCCCTTGGCAGACTCATATGGAGAATGGTATATATCATATGATCGACACTAGTTGACCTTGAAATCGCTTAGTGCAGAATGCACGTTAGTTGCTTCTTTGTTTATGCCAACAATAATTGGTCTAAAAAACTAGGGTTCGGTGAATTTCTCCTTTAACAGATACAAGAGTGCCTGGCCTCACAATGATTTCACCGTCTGATATTGTCCTGTTTGGTCACTATACTTTAGTTTACTGATTTTATCTATCTATCAGACCACGCCGTGTGACAACACAAGTTTTCATCCCGACTCTAACCACCCCGCAGGGCTCTTTCCATTTCCAGGTTGACAAGCAAGAAATCCTCCTTGATCACTTCCGGTACGCCTTTGGCTCGCACATACCGGCCTCTTGCGCCTTCGACTGGTAATCTATGGGTATCCCAAGTTCTGATCTCTCTTGCCTGGACATGCCATTGTTGGGGAACGTAGCATAAATCAAATATTTTCTACGTCTTCACCAAGATCCAAGTATGGAGACATCTAGCAACGAGCAACTGAGAGTGCATCTACATACCGTTATGAAGATTTCGTGCGGAAGCTTTCAACGAAGCAAGGATGAAGTAGTCGTACTCTTCACGTTCTTCGTCACCGATGATCTAGCGCCGAACGGACGGCACCTCCGCGTTCAACACACGTACGGTGCAGCAACGTCACCTCCTTCTTGATCCAGCAAGGGGGGAGGAGAAGTCGTCAGAGATCCGGCAGCACGACGGCGTGATGACGGATGCAGTGGATATCGCAGCAGGGCTTCGCCGGGCTGCCCTGCAAAGGAGTTGGGAGGTGTGACGGGAGGGGGAGAGGCGCCAGGGCTTAGGTGCGGCTGCCCTCTCCCCCCCACATATATATAGGGGGCCAGGGGGGCGCCAGCCCCTTGCAGATCCAATCTGCAAGGGGGGGCGGTGGCCAGGGAGGAGTCCCCCTCCCCCAAGGCAAGTGGTGGCCCCCCTCCCCTTAGGGTTTTATCCCTATGCGCATGGGGAGGTGGGGCCTCCTTGTGGTGCGCCAGCCCAGGGGGCTGCACGCATCCCCTTGCGGCCTAGGGGCCCCACCGGGAGGGGTGGCCCCACCCGGTGGACCCCCGGGGCCCCTCCGGTGGTCCCGGGACGCTCCCGGTGACCCCCGGAGATCACCCGTTGGCCGAAACTGGACTTCCCATATATCAATCTTTACCTCCGGACCATTCCGGAACTCCTCGTGACGTCCGGGATCTCATCCGGGACTCCGAACAACTTTCGGGTTTCCACGTGCATTAATCTCTACGACCCTAGCGTTACCGAACCTTAAGTGTGTAGACCCTACGGGTTCGGGAGACACGTAGACATGACCGAGACCACTCTCCGGTCAATAACTAACAGCGGGATCTGGATACCCATGTTGGTTCCCACGTGTTCCTCGATGATCTTCATCGGATGAACCACCGTGTCAAGGATTCACTCAATCCCGTATGTTATTCCCTTTGTCCATCGGTACGATACTTGCCCGAGATTCGATCGTCGGTATCCCCGATACCTTGTTCAATCTCGTTATGGTAAGTCTCTTTACTCGATCCGTAATCCATCATCCCGTGACTAACTACTTAGTCACTTTGAGCTCATTATGATGATGTATTACCGAGTGGGCCCAGAGGTACCTCTCCGTCATACGGAGTGACAATATCCCAGTCTCGGTTCGTACCAACTCAACAGACACTTTCGGAGATACCCGATGTGTACCTTTATAGCCACCCAGTTACGTTGTGACGGTTGGCACACCCAAAGCACTCCTACAGTATCTGGGAGTTGTACAACCTCATGGTCTAAGGAATAAATACTTGACACCGAAAAGCTTATGCATTACGAACTATACGATCTCGTGTTATGCTCAAGTTTGGGTCTTGTCCATCACATCATTCTCCTAATGATGTGATCCCGTTATCACCGACATCCCATGTCCATGGTCATGAAACCGTGACCATCTGTTGATCAACGAGCTGGCTACTAGAGGCCTACCAGGGACTCATTGTGATCTGTGTATTCACACATGTATCGCTGTTTCCGTACAATACAATTCAAGCATGAATAACAGACAATTATCATGAACAAGGAGATATAATAATAATACTTTTATTATTGCCTCTAGGGCATATCTCCAACAGTCTCCCACTTGCACTAGAGTCAATAATCTAGTTACATTGTGATGAATCGAACACCCATAGAGTTTTGGTGTTGATCATGTTTTGCTCGTGAAAGAGGTTTAGTCAACGGGTCTGCTACATTCAGATCCGTATGGACTTTACAAATATCTATGTCTCCATCCTGAACATAATTCCGGATGGAGTTGAAACGGCGCTTGATGTGCTTGGTCTTCTTGTGAAACCTGGGCTCCTTGGTAATAGCAATAGCACCAGTGTTATCACAGAAGAGAGTCATCGGGCTTGACACGCTTGGAATGACTCCTAGGTCGGTGATGAACTCCTTCATCCAGACTCCTTCCTGCGCTGCTTCAGAAGCAGCTATGTACTCCGCTTCACATGTAGATGCTGCCACCACGCTTTGCTTGCAACTGCACCAGCTGACTGCCCCTCCATTCAAAATATACACGTATCCGGTTTGTGACTTAGAGTCATCCAGATCTGTGTCGAAGCTAGCATCGACGTAACCCTTTACGACGAGCTCTTCGTCACCTCCATAAACGAGAAACATATCCTTAGTCCTTTTCAGGTACTTCAGGATGTTCTTGACCGCTGTCCAGTGTTCCGTACCGGGATCACTTTGGTACCTCCCCACCAAACTTATGGCAAGGTTCACATCAGGTCTGGTACACAGCATGGCATACATGATAGAACCTATTGCCGAGGCATAGGGAATGACACTCATCTTTTCTCTATCTTCTGCCATGGTCGGCGACTGAGTCTTACTCAATCTCATACCTTGTAAAACAGGCAAGAATCCTTTCTTTGACTGGTCCATATTGAACTTCTTCAATATTTTGTCAAGGTATGTACTTTGTGAAAGACCAATGAGGCGTCTCGATCTATCTCTATAGATTTTGATGCCTAATATGTAAGCAGCTTCTCCAAGGTCCTTCATTGAAAAACTTTTATTCAAGTAGGCCTTTACATTTTCCAAGAATTCTATATCATTTCCCATCAGCAATATGTCATCCACATATAATATGAGAAATGCTACAGAGCTCCCACTCACTTTCTTGTAAATACAGGCTTCTCCATAAGTCCGTATAAAGCCAAACGCTTTGATCACCTCATCAAAGCGAATATTCCAACTCCGAGATGCTTGCACCAGCCCGTAAATCAAGCGCTGGAGCTTGCATACCTTGTTAGCGTTCTCTGGATCGACAAAACCTTCCGGTTGCATCATATACAACTCTTCCTTGAGGAAGCCATTAAGGAATGCTGTTTTGACGTCCATTTGCCATATTTCATAATCATAGAATGCGGCAATAGCTAACATGATTCTGACTGACTTCAGCATCGCTACGGGAGAGAAAGTCTCGTCGTAGTCAATCCCTTGAACTTGTCGATAACCCTTAGCGACAAGCCGAGCTTTATAGATGGTCACATTACCATCTGCGTCTGTCTTCTTCTTAAATATCCATTTATTTTCTATGGCGTGCCTATCATCAGGCAAGTCCACCAAAGTCCATACTTTGTTTTCATACATGGATTCTATCTCGGATTTCATGGCTCCTAGCCATTTATTGGAATCTGGGCCCGCCATCGCTTCTTCATAGTTCGAAGGTTCACCGTTGTCTAACAACATGATTTCCAGTATAGGGTTGCCGTACCACTCTGGTGCGGAACGTGCCCTTGTGGACCTTCGAAGTTCAGTAGTAACTTGATCTGTATCTTCATGATCATTATCTTCCTCCCTTGTCGGTGCAGGCACCTCAGGAACAGTTTCCTGTGCTGCGCTACTTTCCGGTACAGGAGTGGTGACTGTCACCTCATCAAGTTCTACTTTCCTCCCACTCACTTCTTTCGAGAGAAACTCTTTCTCCAGAAAGTATCCATTCTTGGCAACAAAGACTTTGCCTTCGGATCTGTGGTAGAAGGTGTACCCAATAGTTTCCTTTGGGTATCCTATGAAGACGCATTTTTCCGATTTGGGTTCGAGCTTTTCAGGTTGAAGTTTCTTGACATAAGCATCGCAACCCCAAACTTTCAGAAACGACAGCTTCGGTTTCTTGCCAAACCAAAGTTCATATGGAGTCGTCTCAACGGATTTTGACGGAGCCCTATTTAAAGTGAATGCGGCAGTCTCTAAAGCATAACCCCAAAAAGATAGCGGTAAATCGGTGAGGGACATCATAGATTGCACCATGTCCAACAGAGTACGATTTCGACGTTCGGACACACCGTTACGTTGAGGTGTTCCGGGCGGTGTCAATTGTGAAACAATTCCACAGCTTCTAAGGTGTGTGCCAAATTCATGACTTAAATATTCACCCCCACGAACCGATCGCAAGAACTTTATTTTTTTGTCACGTTGATTCTCAACCTCATTCTGAAATTCCTTGAACTTTTCAAAGGTCTCAGACTTGTGTTTCATCAAATAGATATACCCGTATCTACTCAAGTCATCTGTGAGGGTGAGAACATAACGGTAGCCTCCGCGAGCCTCAACACTCATTGGACCGCACACATCGGTATGTATGATTTCCAACAAGTTGGTTGCTCGCTCCATTGTTCCGGAGAACGGAGTCTTGGTCATCTTGCCCAAGAGGCATGGTTCGCACGTGTCAAATGATTCATAATCAAGAGACTCTAGAAGTCCTTCCGAATGGAGCTTCTTCATACGTTTGACACCAATATGACCAAGGCGGCAATGCCACAAGTATGTGGGACTATCATTATCAACTTTACATCTTTTGGCATCTACACTATGAATATGTGTATCACTACGTTCGAGATTCATCAAAAATAAACCATTGACCAGCGGGGCATGACCATAAAACATATCTCTCAAATAAATAGAGCAACCATTATTCTCTGATTTGAAAGAATATCCATCTCGCATAAGACGAGATCCAGAAACAATGTTCATGCTCAAAGCTGGTACTAAATAACAATTATTCAGGTTCAAAACTAATCCCGACGGTAGATGTAGAGGCAGCGTGCCGACGGCGATCACATCGACCTTGGAACCATTTCCGACGCGCATCGTCACCTCATCCTTCGCCAGTCTCCGTTTATTTCGCAGCTCCTGCTTTGAGTTACAAATGTGAGCAACTGCACCGGTATCGAATACCCAGGAGCTACTACGAGTGCTGGTAAGGTACACATCAATAACATGTATATCATATATACCTTTGACGTTGCCGGCCTTCTTGTCTGCTAAGTATTTGGGGCAGTTCTGCTTCCAGTGACCCGTTCCCTTGCAATAAAAGCACTCTGTCTCAGGCTTGGGTCCATACTTTGGCTTCTTCCCGGCAACAGGCTTGCCAGGCGCGGCAACTTGCTTGCCGTCCTTCTTGAAGTTCTTCTTACCCTTGCCTTTCTTGAACTTAGTGGTTGTATTGACCATCAACACTTGATGTTCTTTCTTGATGTCAACCTCCGCTGATTTCAGCATCGAATACACCTCGGGAATGGACTTCTCCATCCCCTGCATATTGAAGTTCAACACGAAGCTCTTGAAGCTTGGTGGGAGCGACTGGAGGATTCTGTCAACGACCGCTTCATCTGGGAGATTCATTCCCAGCTAAGACAAGCGGTTGTGCAATCCTGAAATCTTGAGGATGTGCTCACTGACAGAACTGTTCTCCTCCATCTTACAGCTGTAGAATGCGTCGGAGACATCATATCTCTCGACTCGGGCATGAGCTTGGAAAACCATTTTCAGCTCTTCGAACATCTCATATGCTCCATGGTGCTCAAAACGCTTTTGGAGCCCCGATTCTAAACTGTAAAGCATGCCGCACTGAACCAGGGAGTAATCATCACTACGCGACTGCCAGGCGTTCAAAACGTCTTGGGTCGCCGGGAGAGCGGGTGCATCACCTAGCGGTGCTTCTAGGACATAAGTTCTCTTGGCAGCTATGAGGATAATCCTCAGGTTACGGACCCAATCCGTATAGTTGCTACCATCGTCTTTCAGCTTGGTTTTCTCTAGGAACGCGTTGAAGTTGAGGGAAACCTGAGCGTGGGCCATTTGATCTACAAGAGATATTGTAAAGAATTTAGACTAAGTTCATGATAAATAAGTTCATCTCAATCAAATTTTAATGAACTCCCACTCAGAATGACATCTCTCAAGTCATCCAAGTGATACACGATCCGAATTGAGTAGTCCGTGTCCGATCATCACGTGAGACGGACTAGTCAAAAACGGTGAACATCTTCATGTTGATCGTATCTTCTATACAACTCGTGTTCGACCTTTCGGTCTTCCGTGTTCCGAGGCCATGTCTGTACATGCTAGGCTCGTCAAGTGAACCCTAAGTGTATCGCGTGTGTAAATCTGTCTTACACCCGTTGTATGTGAACGTTAGAACCTATCACACCCGATCATCACGTGGTGCTTCGGAACAACGAGCTTTAGCAACGGTGCCCAGTTAGGGGAAACACATTACTTGAAATTTTTTAGTGAGAGATCATCTTATTTACTACTGTCGTTCTAAGTAAACAAGATGTAAAAACATGATAAACATCACATGCAATCAATTATAGTGACATGACATGGCCAATATCATCTTGCTCCTTGGATCTCCATCTTCGGGGCACCATGATCATCTTGTCACCGGCTTGACACCATGATCTTCATCATCATGATCTCCATCATCGTGTCTTGAAGAAGTCGTCACGCCAACTATTACTTCTACTACTATAGCTAACGTTTAGCAATGAAGTAAAGTAATTACATGGCGTTATTCAGTGACACGCAGGTCATACAATAATTAAGACAACTCCTATGGCTCCTGCCGGTTGTCAAGTTCATCGACATGCAAGTCGTGATTCTCTATTACAAAAACATGATCAATCTCATACATCACATATATCATTCATCACATCTTCGTTCTTGGCCATACCACGTCACAAAACACATGCTGCAAAAACAAGTTAGACGTCCTCTAATTGTTGTTGCAAGTTTTACGTGGCTTCTATAGGATTTCTAGCAAGAACGTTTCTTACCTACGCCAAAACCACAACGTGATTTGTCAACTTCTATTTACCCTTCATAAGGACCCTTTTCATCGAATCCGATCCGACTAAAGTAGGAGAGACAGACACCCGCCAGCCACCTTATGCATCTAGTGCATGTCTGTCGGTGGAACCAGTCTCACGTAAGCGTACGTGTAAGGTCGGTCCGGGCCGCTTCATCCCACAATACCGCCGAATCAAGATTGACTAGTAACGGTAAGAAGTTGAACAAGATCATACGCCCACAACTGCTTTGTGTTCTACTCGTGCCAAGATGCTACGCATAAAACCTAGGCTCAGATGCCACTGTCGGGGAACGTAGCATAAATCAAAAAATTTCTACGTCTTCACCAAGATCCAAGTATGGAGACATCTAGCAACGAGCAACTGAGAGTGCATCTACATACCGTTATGAAGATTTCGTGCGAAAGCTTTCAACGAAGCAAGGATGAACTAGTCGTACTCTTCACGTTCTTCGTCACCGATGATCTAGCGCCGAACGGACGGCACCTCCGCGTTCAACACACGTACGGTGCAGCAACGTCACCTCCTTCTTGATCCAGCAAGGGGGGAGGAGAAGTCGTCAGAGATCCGGCAGCACGACGGCGTGATGACAGATGCAGTGGATATCGCAGCAGGGCTTCGCCGGGCTGCCCTGCAAAGGAGTTGGGAGGTGTGACGGGAGGGGGAGAGGCGCCAGGGCTTACGTGCGGCTGCCCTCTCCCCCCCACATATATATAGGGGGCCAGGGGGGCGCCAGCCCCTTGCAGATCCAATCTGCAAGGGGGGGCGGTGGCCAGGGAGGAGTCCCCCTCCCCCAAGGCAAGTGGTGGCCCCCCTCCCCTTAGGGTTTTATCCCTATGCGCATGGGGAGGTGGGGCCCCCTTGTGTTGCGCCAGCCCAGGGGGCTGCACGCATCCCCTTGCGGCCTAGGGGCCCCACCGGGAGGGGTGGCCCCACCCGGTGGACCCCCGGGGCCCCTCCGGTGGTCCCGGGACGCTCCCGGTGACCCCCGGAGATCACCCGTTGGCCGAAACTGGACTTCCCATATATCAATCTTTACCTCCGGACCATTCCGGAACTCCTCGTGACGTCCGGGATCTCATCCGGGACTCCGAACAACTTTCGGGTTTCCACGTGCATTAATCTCTACGACCCTAGCGTTACCGAACCTTAAGTGTGTAGACCCTACGGGTTCGGGAGACACGTAGACATGACCGAGACCACTCTCCGGTCAATAACTAACAGCGGGATCTGGATACCCATGTTGGTTCCCACGTGTTCCTCGATGATCTTCATCGGATGAACCACCGTGTCAAGGATTCACTCAATCCCGTATGTTATTCCCTTTGTCCATCGGTACGATACTTGCCCGAGATTAGATCGTCGGTATCCCCGATACCTTGTTCAATCTCGTTATGGTAAGTCTCTTTACTCGATCCGTAATCCATCATCCCGTGACTAACTACTTAGTCACTTTGAGCTCATTATGATGATGTATTACCGAGTGGGCCCAGAGGTACCTCTCCGTCATACGGAGTGACAATATCCCAGTCTCTGTTCGTACCAACTCAACAGACACTTTCGGAGATACCCGATGTGTACCTTTATAGCCACCCAGTTACGTTGTGACGGTTGGCACACCCAAAGCACTCCTACAGTATCCGGGAGTTGTACAACCTCATGGTCTAAGGAATAAATACTTGACACCGAAAAGCTTATGCATTACGAACTATACGATCTCGTGTTATGCTCAAGTTAGGGTCTTGTCCATCACATCATTCTCCTAATGATGTGATCCCGTTATCACCGACATCCCATGTCCATGGTCATGAAACCGTGACCATCTGTTGATCAACGAGCTGGCTACTAGAGGCCTACCAGGGACTCATTGTGATATGTGTATTCACACATGTATCGTTGTTTCCGTACAATACAATTCAAGCATGAATAACAGACAATTATCATGAACAAGGAGATATAATAATAATACTTTTATTATTGCCTCTAGGGCATATCTCCAACAGCCATTCACCGAGGATGAGCTGAAAGTTGTTATTTCTAACCTGCCAGGAGGTAATGCTCCGGTCCTGACGGATTCAATGCTGATTTCTTCAAGAACTGCTAGGACATTGTCAAAGGAGATCTCATGAAGCCCTGCCTCCAGACAAGACAATAGTACTAGAAAATCGCTAGTTGCCGACAACCACCCTCAGCATTGATGGAGGTAAGCCATCGGCAAATAAAAGCCATCGGCTTTCCTCAATCTATGCCGACGGCGGCCGACGGCATAGCTTTGGCCGTCGGCAACTGGCTCCCTGGCCGTCCACATAGCTTTAGTCGTCGGCATACAGTGCCACGTGGCCCTTGGACATAAATGATTATGCAACGCGGAGGATTTACATTTTTTTTGAATTATGTGTATCAATTTCAAAATGCGATCAAAACAAGGGGGCATGGTTGGTGATAGCTAGAGGTGGAATCCTGTAAAACTCCTGGTGGATCTATGATGAAATGACTACTTTTGTACCTTGAAATGGTTTCTAGAAAAAATAAAAAGCAAACTATCAAGCACATGTAGTTCTAATTTGAGCCCGTTCCTACTAAATCAATGGAAATTTCTCTTTTTGAGGAGAGGTGTATAAAAATCATTTGACAAGCAAACATTTGGTCAATTGTTCATAAAATATGATCTATTAATTTTGAAAAATGGTATGTTTCAAATTCATATCATTTTTTTGATAGGACCTTCGCAAAAAACCCCTACATTCGACACTCTAAAAATGAAAAATGGATTTTCCGTGCAACGGAAATGAAAACTTTTTTCGGCAAATTTGTTGGCCATTCCAATATGCACACTTTTGCAAAATATGAGATCTTTTGGGAAAACTATCCTTTGAAACTAGCAATAACATCGGTCATTTGGCTTGAAAGCCATGATTCTTCATACTCGATAGCTCATTTTGTGAAGACTTTTAAAAGATATTTTCCTTATTCAAAGTTTGTTATTTTATATGGTTACTAGGACATAAATGATGATCAACGCGAAGGTTTTATATTTTTTGAATTATTTAAATCGATTCAAAATGCAATCAAAATGGGGGGCATGGTTGGTGAAACTAGGGGTGGAATCCTGCAAAACTCTTGGTAGATCTATGATGAAATGACTACTTGTGTGTACCTAGAAATTATTTCTAGAAAAAATAAAAAATAAATATCAAGCATATGTAGTTCAAATTTGACCCCGCTCCTACTGAATCGGTGGAAATTTCACTTTTTGAGGAGAGCTATATAAAAATCATTTGACATGCAACATTTGGTCAATTGTTCATAAAATATGATCTAGTAATTTTAAAAAATGGTATGGTTCAAATTCATATAAATTTTTTGACAGGTCCTTCACAAAAGAGCCCTACTTATGGCACTCGGAAAAAAAATGATTTTTTGTGCAAAAAAATTGAAAAATTCCTTTGGCAAACTTTTTGGCCACTGCATTATATGTACACATTTATAAAAGTTTTGTACAAAAAAATCTGTTTCCTTTGTCTAAGTGTCAATTTTTTTTTCATTTCAAAAATTTGGAATGTATTAAGAAAATTGTGTTATTTCAAGTATACATTTTTTGTGACAACTATTACACATATAATGCCTCTGTGTAAAAGGATTTGATTTTTGTGATATTTTTATTTTCTTTGTTTATTTTTAAAGTGCCTAAAGAAGCACACAATTGACAGCCTTCTCATCGATGGAAAATTTGTGCCTTGGATAGATGACATGGCGCATATCCATCCATC